>NMRA01000095.1:340440-398742 GCA_002633005.1 Phoronis australis | reverse complement strand
TTTAAAATTGATTTTGAAATGGAATCCTATCTGTTGCGTGATATTCCATATATCTTTTTAGCAGCTATGGCTAAATTACGTTGCTCCAACCACAACTTGATGATAGAGAAAGGTAGACATACTCTCGTGGACCAAAAATACCGTGTGTGTTGTTTCTGTGTGTCCCTAATTGAAGATGAATACCATTTTATATGTGTTTGTAAAATGTACTGCTCTCTGAGAACTGCATTTATACCTGAGTGGTGCTGGCGTGAACCAAATAAACATAAATTTGTAAAACTTATGAAAATGTCGGAGCCCATTGCTCAGATTAATCTAATGAAATTTGTATTTCACGCCACTGCTCTCAGGGAAAAGCTGCTCAGCGTTATCCTGTAAACTTTATGTAACATGTGGGCCAAGGCCTTAAATGTTGAAATACATGAATTTGATTTTTCACTTATCCTGCGCTGGCCGGTGCTTACGCCGGGACGAGCATGGTCTCAGTGGTCTCGCTGGCGACCGGCTGAGCAATGTAAAACCAACTCAGTGGCCAGTTTGTTTGTCACATCCGATCACTTTTGTAATCATAGCTAAATTCATGAAGCAAATATAGATTCATTTAGTCTTGAATTTTGTTACACGTCGTTTTTTCAACCCTGAATCATAATCCTTACACACGTGTGTTTTACTTTTTTACTTACAATTAAATGGGGTCCAACTGTTTTAGTATTTAAGCTACGTAGTTGTGTACAAGTATAAGAAAAATCTTTTTTACAAACTTAAAACTGCATTTTGGCCCTGTCAAGCTGACTAAAAATGAAAATCGAATTAAGTAGGTCCTTTACTCTCGTAACATTGGTCTCACCCAGTGATAGCGGGGTTCTTCCGGTTACCAAGAACACCGTGAAACATATGACAACCACCGGCCTGAAGAAATCGCTTCAGAGTTCACTTCGAGTTAAGCCAACCCTCAAGCAAATAAGTTGTTGAGTTGGTAAAAGCAGGCAAAAGGTTCTCGCAGTTTCTTATTCTTGGCTGCAACTGCGACATTTTTTCCGAAACTACACCCGCCGCGGGGTGGCTATAACTCAGCGACAGGTGGAGGTCGTGACGACGGTGAGGATACTGGTCGAACGTCAAGAATCTTGCGTGGCAGAAACTGTGACAATGACGGCAATGACTTTAATAAAAACATAAAAGTCACATATGGTTTGAAAATAAACATTGACATTGAAGAGTGACTTAAGGACGAGAAAGATTGTATTGAAGGTTGACGGATTACCCGGGCCCGGCCAATGAAATAAATCGCAACGGTAGGCCTACCCAGTTGTTGCGTAGGTTACTCACATGTAGTTTAGTATCACAGTTTTGACGTTGTTTCAGTACGTTGTTTCACAAAAGCTAATGAATTTCCTCGAGTTGAGAAATCAAAAAAACAAACATACCAAACGGCCTCTCAGACAGCTCTCATATGTAGCTATACGATATATTTATCAAGAAACAGCAATCAATTTACGGAATGGCAACTCTGCAACCTTTCTAAGCCAGAGATTGAAACGCAAAGAAGAGGTGAAACTATTCACAATCATGTCTCAACAGAGAACTATATACAATCAGCTACTTCGTCATCCCCGATATTAAAATATGGCGCAGTTTCAACATAGACGTCGCACATCACATCTGACGCAAACAAGTCAAGATATTTTTGAAATTCATCCTGGTACGGGAATTGGGGATAGTTGGGCCTATAAAAGATTTTAAACTCAGCCGCAAAGCGTCTAAAGCCGCGCACCGTACCAGTGATTGCTGGCAACTCATCGGAGACACAACTTTAACATCCTTCGCCGCTGAGATAATAAATCTTGGGCTGCCTCCGGTGAGTCCATTCATAGTTCTTGAATGATGTTTAGGTAAAAAATAATAACGTCTGAACAAAATTACGACAACTTGTTCAAAGAAACAGTTAATTTCTCAGTTTGAAGAATACGATAGTTTGTGCAGTGGTGAAAGAGTGAGGACTATGACGTTGGGCGACTAACGACAGCCCGCGGGGTATTAACTTCTCCGAATAGGAAACAAAGGCCTCTCAGGAAAGCTTGGATTGACGACCGTGTTTCACAAGTGATTTTGAAAAGCCTAGGCAATCTATGAGGTACTCCCAAAACCCCACCCCAAAACTGAACCATAATAAAATAAATTTAAAATACGAGGAGCGATTGGTACGCGCTTGAAAGTCAGGAGTCAAAATCATGACGCGTAACAAAGTGAAAAAGTGTCTCTCACGTGAAATTTTGTTGAATCGTTCCGGGCATACTAAGTTTCTGGTGCATGAGACTCGGCTGTCACGGATAGGCCTGCGGACGTACTTAGAGAATGGGCGTTTTTTCCAGACGATTGTTCTCTATGAAAGCCGGGTGCCCTTTTCCAAAATCCCGCTTCAAGTTCGCCAAAGGATGAATTAAGAACTTTACAAATCACCGAGTCCCTTGTTTTTTGTCAGGAGTACTAAAGAACTTATGATTTTATTTATTAGTTTGGCCAGCCACTGTTGCAGGGGGCGGCAATAGGCCAATCAATCGTGCCCTGGGAGTCGAGTCCCGAAATTGACCAGCAGGAGGGCCTATTCAGTAGGCCTACTCGGACACGGATTTCGATGTCATCGTGACTGTAATTCGGTGTTAGTGAAAGGAGCAATGTTATCGTAGAAACCCTTCGAAAGTGTACTGTACTATTTCATAGATGCATGAATCATGTTAACTGTCTGAAAGGGTGAGGTGTACTCTTGCCAGTTGTAAACTCTTTGAAACTATACTGTAGTGTGGCCTCATCCGCACTGCCACAATTTCCCGCCCCGGCAACGCTCCCCCAACACCTGTCAGATAATATTCAACAAAGGACCATCGTTTTTGAGCTCTCCGTGACATGAAAACGTTTTATGTTGTTTCCGGAAGTAATGCATCTGCTCATTAATATCTGCAGTCTGGGTTATTTTCTTTGTGTTTCATTGTTACTCGGTGAGTGGTCTTCTAACGTCTTTGGTTTAATATGTAGTCATTACAGTGATTATTAAGTAATGACATGCCGGACAACATGTTTGTCTTCCAAACAGATTGATACTGAATCAGTGAATGCAAGTGTCCGACTGATGTCATTCGACGTGGTGGTTTGTACTTGTTGTTGTAGTGATTTTGTTTGTTCAGCAATCCATCCATGAACGGGTAGATGTAGACAGTACCACCACCTCAACTGGCTCCAGTCATCCCATAGGCCCTCCATATGCCGGACGTTTTTTGGCGAATTGTGCCTCATCAGGGCTCGTCATAATGAGCTGCAGGTCGCATTTGCGACCTGAAATTTGGAAATGCGAGATGAGATTTTTGTCAGGTCGTATCAAGTCCCAAAATGCGACCTGGAATTCACAACAAATGTGAGCTGAGTTTTCACACTTCTCGGCAGATACCAGGCAAATATAAAGCGACTGTTGTTAATCTGACCGTTACTTGGTTGTTGCCAAATCCAAGTTCAAAAGAACACTAATCATGAACAGCCCTCTCGATGACCTGTAAGTAAGTCGCGTTAACATGAGATATGCAGAATCGATCTTTGACGATCCGAAAGAAAGTTAACACTAGTGACAAGCGTTTCGTTTTGACTGACCTATTTTTCCTGTACTTGGGAGGTACTGAGGAGCAAACTCGCCATTACCCGATGGAAACCCGCACGGAGGGAGTCGGGAATTATTTCGAGGCTATTCATTTCATAAAAAACTAATTGTTGAAAATGTAAACAGCATAAGAACCACATTTTTGTTGTGAAATTTGCACTGAATTGTTCCCACGCATCCAAATAGGTCATTCAGTTAGGGCACCATTTCACACGTCAAGTTAAATTGCAAAATTTGGGCTGCAAACAAAAAGTGCAGGGAATTTGCCCTCCAAGTTAGTTTGAATCTTCAACGACTTTGATGACAGCCAGTAGCAGGTCAGACCTAGCAAAATCCCAGATACTTTTTCGACGGACATTTCTCCCTTTTCAAATCGCAAACTTAGCTACTTGAATGTACGTTTCAGTTAGAGAGCACTGATTCAACTTTCACGTTGGCAACTTGCCTTGCGCTCTAGAGCGTTTCAATGGCGGTCGTGAAGAACTTAACGCTGTACTTGCATGAACGAAGTCAATTTTGCAATCTGAAATTTGTGAGTATTTAACGCTGCAGGTAAGAGCATAATCCAAACATTTTCTCGGTGATCTAAAAAATCAATTTTGGCGTGTGAAATGGCGGGGAAATTTTGCGACCTGGCATTTACGAACGCGTGCTGGATTTTGAAAACGCGACCTGGGATTTTGGCTAGGTCGCAAAATGCGACCTGGCGATTTTAATAGCGTCGAGCCCTGCTCATACTCATACTGATTAAATCGTCAAAGTATGTTGCTAAAGCCTTTGGTCAGTATATAGCCAGCCAGCTAGGTACCACTGTGTGTTAAGCTCCATTAGATCCCTAAATTTCGCACAGTCCGAGTAGTTCTGCTTGTCACCTCGTCGTGAAACTTACATAAACATGTAGAGTAATGTTGTACATGGGGCAATTACCTATTAGCTGAATGGTTAGCACACTTGCCGGTGTTATGGGGGTCGCTGGTTCAATCCCCGGGTCGGGTATTCTGGGCTATTACTACAGTAACAACTGGCGGGGTTGCATGCAAAATACGGGAGTCAACCGACACTCACCTTGCCTGATACTGCCCTTTAAGTGAAAATTAATATATTAAACATCATTTTCTTGCGTAATTCTCTGCCTTTTGTATCGAAGACAAGTTTGTTGTTTTGAAAACAGTACCCTCATGAGATGCGCATGCGCCATTTCCTGAATTCTTTGCGACACCTCGAGAGAGATGGTGGCAGCTGTATATTTAGTATACAGCTTTACACCAAGGCTAGTCAGTATAGTACTATGGTGGACCCTAACTTAGAGAACCAGACAATCTCTGAATAATGGGCCTGTTACTCAGTGAATGAAACTGGTTCTCTAAATCAGGGTCCCCTATATCCGACCAGTGGTGCTATAAGTACCTTTTGCACATAGAGGAACACCTTAAGAGACTGTTGATGTATTTAACTCTTCCCAGTTTGAAGAAATTCTCCCACAATCAAACTTTTTTCGAACAGTCCCTCATTCAGTTACCCAAATCGGCAACTTGCCATTTTTACACTGCTCGCACCAAGGGGTATGACGGCAAATGAATCTTAATTACTGAAGTATTTGTTCAAACCTCACATTGTTACATGACACTTGACACAAATCATTACAAGCACTCACTCTTTTATTTTAAAATTTACAAGTAAAAGTACTATGTCCAGAAGTACTTTAGCCCCTAGCTTGTGCCAGGTGTAACTTTGTGCCAACTGTAACCTTGTGGAAGATTAGAAAACGAAGTGACAAAAGTCAAAAGCTGTTTGTACGTGGTGTGCCTTATTACTTGTAGTAAAAGTCTAAGCACAAAAAAAGTTTTGAGAAACGGGTGATGAGTCTTATTTTATTTATTCATATCTTCCACTTTGCATTTCAGGGCTTTTGTTGCGAAATTTTAAGCAACAACCACCGCCGTCGTGATAAAGAACTACATGAAGAGCATTGCAGCTTGTTAACAAGCACAGGCTGTGACCATGAATCCGGCCTTGGATAGTAAAGAGTTTCAAGTTCATCTGGAGCAACTCATGGAGAATGCAATGCCCCGTGAGTATGCAGGCAATGCTTCAGAAAGTCACATGACTCTTTCTAGTTTGAAGGCGGATACCAATTTTGCTGCCAGTGGTGTAAGGTCTCCAAATAGGATGGATTTAGGCTCTAATGTCAGCAGGTGTCTGCCTCAGATAGTTACTGAGACGTTGAGCATGATTGACAGATGTCAGGCTGTATGTCACCAATCACTTGTCAAAGAAGAGGATGGTAACTCAAGGTCAAAGTTGTGTTATGTGCGACCTTCACCTAACACTAGTCATATTGTCGAACATCAGTTAAGAAGCTCCGGACAGAAGCAACTGGCCAAGGGCAATGATCATACAGATCTTGGTGGTATAGGCATGTATAGCGACAGTACTTCAGCCGGGGAGAATATCAAAGCTGAAATGGAGAAGAATGGTTTACAATTTACAGACAATTCTGACCTCCCCTACTTATGTACAGTGTGTGGCGACTCGTTTTCTCAAGAGTCTGAACTTTTCACTCATGTTAAAACCCATGGCAGTATTACCAAGGCTTCCTTATTGGATAATGAGATACGTACAACAACACAGCCGACCAGTGTGGTTGAGCAAGGAGCCAGTGTGGTTGAGCAAGGAGCCAGTGTGGCAAGTTGGGGTGAAATACGGCCTCCAGCGTACACGTGTACCATTTGCGACAAGCAGTTTCTCAATCGAGAGTCGGGGAAGCGACACGAGAGAAACCACAATAGGATACAACTGAAGAAGACGTACTTCTGCACACATTGTGGACAAGGGTTCTATCATCGGACCTCATGGAAACGTCACGAGACGAAGCACACGGGGCAGAGGGCGTACCAATGCGAAGAGTGTGATAAGGGGTACCACACTCCATCAGAACTCAGCAGGCACATTCTGGCTGTGCACAAACAGGAGAGAGTGTCGTGCCAGTACTGCAGTAAACAGTTCTCTTACCCACATTACTTGCTGAACCACGTAAAGGAGAAACATTTGGACTTGGCCAGTCAGTGTGACACCCACGTTTGTAAAGTTTGCAATAAGGGCTTCCCTAATGCAACACGCCTGCGGCGCCATGAGATGGTACACGGAGTCGATAAGCCTCACAAATGCACGCTGTGTCCGAGGTCGTACACAGCTGCGTCAAGCCTTGCGCAGCACATTGACGCTTATCACAGTGACAGCAAGTACGCTTGTGATTACTGCAAGAAGGTGTTCAAGTATCCACAGCATTTACGCTCACACATTCGTGAGAAACACAACGACGAAGGTAACCTTGTCCAGTGCCTGTACTGTGAAAAGAAGTTCCCTACGTCATACCGCATGCGTCGTCACGCCACGACGCACTTGGCCGAGAAACCGTTCCAATGCGAAATTTGTTGTAAAGGTTATGGCACGCGTCACGATCTTAATATCCACATGCAAGCTGTACATAACGATGAGTTTAAACTGGCCTGTTCGTTCTGTGGCAAGCTCTTTAAGTACTCTCAGCACTTGTGCCAACATGTTAAGAAGATACACGGAAACAACAGTAATGCTGGGCAGGATTCAGAAAGTGTCGAAGATTACTAAATGTTAAAGCGGCGGTGAGTTCTCTGCCGTCGGTCCAAGAAGCGAATTTTGATTTAGATCACTTACTACTGTAAACGTGGTCTCAATTTGTTTCTTACTTGGATGAGAACCAGTTTCTGGCTTTGCAAAGATTATGTAATTGACTATTTTTTGAGTCCATGACAGCCAACGTGTAGAAACGGATCTTTTGCGAAAACAAACTGTTAGTTCTTTTGAATGGTTGACATCATTTCCTGTTTTACTGAGGAACAATTTGAGACCATGTTTTGTAATGTTAAATGGTCTAAATGAAAAGTTAATGTTTGTGATGGAAGGCGGGGTTTGGAACCGCTGTAAGAAAGTCTGCCAAAAGTCAAATTTTACCGTCCACAATTCAAAATGAATCTCATGCATTTCTTGAATGTTGAAAATTCTGGCGTTTCATTTTTCTAGTAGAGCTTCTGTTGGTTAGGTATGTACGACGCCTTCTGATAAAGATCACAACAATCGCCAGTGCTTGCACAACTGCGTGTGTCCTTCCAAACTTATGTGAGAGAACTAGTCTGAAGAAGCTACAATAGACCGAAGCCATTGTAGTGTGCAATAGCACTTATATAAATTGTCTTGTATAGGTTCTGGATGTCAGTTGTATACTGTATGTGTGCAAACAGATGCTGTCTTACACAACCCCTTTTCAGCATCTGGTTTACTTGAGTGCATTGACAATAGGGCTGTCCCTGATAACACAGCATCACCTGAAACTCGCTGTATTTACCCACAATGCCGTAGACATCCGCCAGGTCCATTTGCTACCTCAATCTCATGCCATTGGAGTTGGCACGTTATTTTATTGTTGTCTCATTCTTTACAAGTTTTTTTCGGTCGCATTACTCTATTCATCTTCTCAATGCCAACAAAGTATTACTGCTGTGCTGTGGGGCTGCAACTCCGACGTGAGAAAGTTTGACAAACTGGACATTTACCCGTGGATGCGTGCTTTGAAATTCTTTGCCTTCCCGACATCAATAAGAGACACAAAAATGTGTGTGATTTCCAAAAGGAGGTCATGTTCTTTCTTATCTGTAGGACAAAGAAGAGTTCTACCACTTTGTAATTCGGGACGGCCCTACTACAATGGCTTTTTGAATACCTGAGACCTGTTTGGTGAAAAGTGACATGTATAAGTGACATGTATAAGTGACATGTATAAGTGTTAAACTTTGATTAAAGATTTGGTCTTAGGCTCCCACTTCCATATACAGAAATATTGTTTCTGTTTAATCATAAGCACCTAGCAATATTTTATAAAAATTATTTAGTTTAGCTGCAACTAACGATGCATTCACCGGCAATTTGTATGTTGTTGAAGTGAGATCAAATTATTTTTCAAACATAGTGTGTTGACACCAATTTTTTTGGGGTGAAATCACAATTTTCTGGTTATCCTCTTGGATTAATTTTCGAGTTAATTAAATTCCTTTCGTGTTAATTAATTATGCTTGTATCACTCCAGAAGTGAAGTTTGCAGCCTAAAACATTCCCTGTCAGCTTTGTCAGTGCGATGATTCAATGAGGACATCTGTTGATTGCATGCTATGTTCCAGAAAATTCCGTAATTGTTTGCATTCCAGAAGTATTCGCGGACAATCCTAGATTTAACTAGAACTCAGCTGAATGTGATTCAACCACTGTTTGATCTGCAGTGACCAGCCATTGACTGAAGTCCGCGTTCACAAAACAGGAATCCCGTACATATTGAAGCTATGCTAGTTGCTGGCCTTGAATGCTGCGTTGACTGTACACATGGACAAGTGAAACCAAGGTCATGACCTTAAGTCATTACAGTGGCTGCAGCTCATGACGCTTTGCATTTCAAAAAAGCGCTAATAGCGGGTAATGACAGAGCAGATAGGGGAAATACTAACGGTATGGCATCCGTCTTCAAAACATGTTTGTAGCAGATATCCTCATGATCTTTTGTACATGTCCATTTCATAATCCGACATGAGGAGATGTTTGCTGAATACATAGTAGTTTTCTGTGGGTTAGCCGTGGCGTTAACATCAAGGCTTCATTCTGGACACAAACAAACCAAGTTTGAGTCAAATTTTGTTATCCGCTGGAAATCGGTGAAACAGAACTGGTGTACTCTGTGACCCTTCCACTAGTATGCAGGAACTTCCAGGCATACTGAATTAGACTCAGAGAAATGCAAATAAGGGTCTATCTTTTTACAAGCTGACTGAGACAATGACCCATCCAATGTCAACCACAGCCCTAAGTGCATATAAACTAAGTTGGCGGGGTATGATTCGTGCCACAAACACCACTCAAGCTTCAGGAGTGAGGCATGCATAATTGATTAGAGCCTAGGATAACTAGAAATTTGTAACTTAGCCAAAATTGACACTAAAAGCGGTTGTCTCCCCCTTAAGTCTCCAGTCAGTTTTCATGAAACAAACCCCTGTACTCATTTTCAAAATTGAAAAAATTAAAAATATTGTGACCTTCCAACACAGCCCTTCATACACATGTGGTTGTGGGGTTGCCTGGCTCTACTGGTTTATTCACAGGTACTTGTTGGATTGCCTACATAGGTACTGCAAAAGGGAGCAAACATATCTGACGAAAGTGGTATTTTATAAAAGTGGTTTAGTTTTCTTTCTCTGTATGCAAATGAAATGCATGTATTAAGCTATGTATCAATTATTTTTTACTGTTGTTTCTAGTTATTTTTTATTTCTCCCTGCGTTGTAGTATGTATTACTCAATTTTAGTTAAAACTGTGTATGGTAAATTTTCACCAATCTCGGACAAAAATAATTGCCAAAATTGCCCTTTTTCGTTTTTAAGAATTTCTCACCTAGTTATGAAAACTCCTATATTTTCGAAATATTTCCAGTGGTTGCTATAGGAACATTAATTTGGTGCTACATATCTTTTATGGAAAAAATACAAAAATAAAGTGCCACTTGCCTGCCATATTGTATTCTATGTTAGAGTGGTTTGTACCATACATGAGAAGTGTGCCATGCTATGTAATTAACCCATTTGCACTCCTTGCCTGGGATTTTATGTTGTATCATGACACTCAATTTACAGAGCTTGAATATTTCTTACTGTCAAGATTTATCAAGCAAAATGGTACACTATGTAATTCAACCTTGGCTAACATTATCCAAGCTTGGCTAACATTATCCAAGCTTGGCTAATATTATCCAAGCTTGGCTAACATTATCCAAGCTTGGCTAACATTATCCAAGCTTAGACAATATTATCCAAGCAGTGATATTCCCAGGATAGCCCACCTGTCACAGGCTGAAGTAGAATTAAACCAATAAAAACGAAAGTGAACTTCTTTCATTCTGCTGTCAAGTATTGTCAATCCCAATCGTTCTGGCGTTCTAAAGTTAACTGGGTCCCCCTGACGATATTTAGTGCATTGAGACCCGACTGTGTTGTATGTTGCAACCCATGCTAATATGTGTTATGTAAGCCCTTCATGTAAATAAAAACAACTAAGCTACAACTGAGTACGTCATGTAATTTCTTTCAAAACTGTTTCAGGTCATCTGAAATTTTTTGTGTCGGTTGTCAGCTGTGATAGTTTCTTATCTAATTGTTCTTTGGAACGCGTGATTTTCGCTGCTATCTTCATATAGGAGGGACTGATGTAGTAGAAAGCGATAAGCTTTTTTCATTTAAATTGTTTGAACACTCATAGGTTGTTGTAATTAGTTACATTGTTTTTGAGAGATAGTGGTCTTGACGACCCAATTTTTCATAGGGGCAGCAGGGCTTGGAATTTCCCTCTTTTAAGAGGATTTCCTCTTTTTTGGATTCGATATCCTCTTATTTGATTACAAGTTTCCTCTTTTTCGCCTCTTTTTTTGTCATAATTTGGACTTTGTCATGCAAAAATATTTATTTCGGTTAAGTTTTCCAAGCCTTGGGGGAGTATGTCAGTCGAGTTTTGAATTGCGTTCGTACCAGCGCGAACCACTGCAAATACGGGTTTGGTTGGCGAAAGTATTGAGAATTTGGTCATTACCGCTTGTCTGCTTGGTACTGTTCGTATTTAGTGATCGTGTCTCGAACATTGCTCATTGTATCATCGAGTCGCGTTATGAAGCAGAGCACATACCACCCCCATCCTCCTGGATTGCTTGTTACAGTGTGAAGCTGCATGTCGCCTTGTTGGGTAGACTAAAAATCGAATTGTGCTTTTACTTTCATAAAGTCACCCTTTTAATATTCCTTACCGTCCCAAGGTTCCATTATTTTTACTTAAGTCACATGCATCGTGCCATGTAATTTGCCACTTCAGGGGGCGCCAACCCCAATAAACTCTGAAGCGTTTTCTTGAGTCGTTGACGGTTTTGATGTTCTTTTTGGTAACGGAAGTAGAATCCCATCGCGGTGAGGAATATTACGATACTGATTTTCGTTTTCATAAACCAGTGAAACAGGGCGCAATATAGAGAAGTGTGTTTAGTGACAGATATCTAAGATTTCAACAACAGTTATTGATTTGGCCTGGAGAGCCCTCTTCCAAATAATGCGTATCCGTTAATACTCGTATCAAGGGAATTCCGTGGCAGTTATTCCCGAGGCAATATTAGACAAAATACCCGACACCTTGCCCCTCCCCCATTTAGTTACCGCGGTTACCGCAAACTCAACTTGCGCACCTGGCACGATCCAAATCCGAGTCACTCACCTGTGAACCTCACATGACGATGCCTGAAGGTTTAATCTACCTATTTCCGAGAAAACAAAATACCAAGTGAAATACACACTCTAGTTGACGGCACGTCCCTGAAAGGGTCTGCAACTGACGCCGAACCAATTCCTAGAATCAACGAGTACCAATTCTCGTGCGGGATAGTTCACCCGCTGAGCATTGAACAGAGGGTGATTACGATGACTTACATGTAGACCGAGGTAAGAGGGGTGAGATTCCGTGCCTAAAATTCAAATCCACTCCTCGGAATGACTGATTACGGGTCTGAATTCTATGCTGTCTGTCAATTTGATGAGGAAATTAAACGATGACGAAAGTTTCCAAGACAAAATTTGTGTCATTGTATAATTTACTGTTATACCAGACGTCTACCTTGTGTCGTTATGGAAGACGTCTACCTTATGTCGTTATACCAGACGTCTACCTTGTGTCGTTATACCAGACGTCTACCTTATGTCGTTATGGAAGACGTCTACCTTGTGTCGTTATGGAAGACGTCTACCTTATGTCGTTATGGAATGACTTTTTCTGTGTTTTTACTCCGATGCTTAGAGAATATCCAAGTCTTTTCACCGACAGCATTTTCGTGACAAACTCCTGTCTCCAGTACAATGCAAAAAGAACTCAAAATAAAACCAGTAGTAAACTATAATTTAGCAACATTTTCTTTATAATTCTACCAATTTTGCCATGTACATGAAGTAGTAGATTGTTAATGGTCTGGACGAGTTTCGATACAGAGAGACTCGGTTACTTGATGCGAGAAATCACGAGAAAGTGTGATAATGTTGCTGTGGAACAATTGGTTATAAACATTGTACATATAGATATAAAGAGACGTAATTAAAAATTATTAATTTCACTATAAATAGTACCTAAATGTGGAAACTGAAATTCATTTTTAACGAAAGTTTGGCAAAAGCAAAGCTTCAATATCAACTGATGAATTAACTCGGATTAGAACTACATTGTGTTTCACTAAGACAGTTTCGAGCAAAACGTCAATTTGAAAACGCTCAAACAGGAAACGCACTGTGTTGCGTCCGACCGGCAGGCAAAATATAGGCGATATTCAGAGAAGATCTTTGACAAATCTGCTTCGGCAAAACAGTTATGAGTTTTGCATTTAAGCACATGGGGCACTTCCAGTGAAACGACTTTATCAAAATTTAATATAATACAATATTTCTATCTCAGTAGTCTTTCATTGCTTGTTTGTTAGTACAGTTATACGAACAGAATTATTATTCAAAATAATAAATTCACGAATCTGTAAATACAAAATGTCGTATACGGTACAGCGGCAATCAGCACAGACTTTGAATTACTCCCTTGTAAAAATATACGCCACAGAAATTTTGTTCATTGTGAAAGCGCCATCGTCTCGTGCAGGTATCACCCAATGTACGGTTTACAAGAGTGACAACAGTCCTCGCTTATCTGGGCCGAGTAACAAGCCTCTCGTCCAAACCGGTGCACGTACTGGCGACAAGTCAAATCACCGTGGTCCAGTGTCGTGATGAGGTCAATTTTGTCGCCGTACTCACAACCTGTAATGAAAATATATGAACTTAACTGTCCGCTTTGGAAGACTTTTGCGCCCTTTGCACATGAGGTAGAACAAAAACTGAAGGGTCCCGGGGCTCTCTCATTGAAAGGGTTTGTAGGAATTGATACGCTTCAAAGTGGGATGGATGTTTTATTTCCTTCAGGTATCGTCTCGGAGATATCCAGTGGTACTTGGCGGCTTTGAGGTATTATCTCGGGTAAGACAAACGGAAGAAGTGGCGAAATCAGTCTGTTGTCTCGAGGCAAGGCTTTTCATCATTTAGTTTATCACTGGGTATTGACTCCGGACGCCCATTTTCCGGCTATTAAGGTATTGCGTTGCTCTAGATTTTGACAGCGCAGAGAAACATCCCTATATATTATTTTGAGAGAACCCCCGGGTTGAAGCTAAACAAATAGTGCCCGTTTTCTTCACCAGTTACTTCTATTTTATGTTCGACATACAATTTTACCTTTCTTCCCCATTTTCAACTAAAAAACAACTAAAAGGCTCAACGTTAATTCTCCGCGCAGTCTCTCGTTGGCAACCTCTTGTAACCTGCTTGATGCAGTCTGATAAAGCAGAAACAAAATATTTCCGTTGGAATCCATTCTGACTGCAAATAACAGCAATATTGGATTCGGCGCCGCTTATTCGTTCTCGTGATGTGACACGCGTCTGTTTTGTATTTAGTTTGAAATGTTACTTCGTTTTTTATGATCTCATGCGATCTGAGAAAACAAATGCTTGTATTTTTTTTTTTTGGGGGGGGGGGGTGCCTTTCAAGATCACGCTCATTCACATGCACGTACACATACCAGGGTTGCTCGATGCTATCTTGACGCGCGGGCAGGAAGCACAGCAATTATACTGGACGTCTTGACGGTAACACAAGTTTCTTTTACCGAGTACAGCGTCACAAATCATCCGGTCTCCATACTCACAACCTGTAGGGAGAATTTGACCTTTCAGTTGGTAATAAACATTGAAACGATGTTGAAGAGAACCTAGTACCGTGTATACGCGAATATTCAAAATCGTGCGTTTGTCAAAAATGGCAACGTACGGTGGCTAGGGCATATGCGCCTGCGCCTAAATTTCACTATCATGTGCATACCTATCAAACTGGGTGTTTTTGTGTGTTTTGTCCAACCTCTCAGTACTTCTTATTTAAACGGCAAACTCACGTCAACATGTCATTGCCAACTTGTGTAAAGGATTTGTCAAGCTATTTTAAGCAAAACATTCCTTGGTTTTACTCAACTGTTTATCATGTAAGCACATACGCCTAAATTTCGATGTAGACACTTCTGCACACAAAGGCTCGTGAGCCTAAAACGCGCGTATTCGGGTACGTACTTCAAAGACTGAAAAAAGGTATTTGAATATGTCTTGTTCGAGGTTTCCCGTTGTTCCAAAATTCGACATGGAACCCCAAAAAAATAAATACAACGAAGTGCATTTGGTCATAAAGCTTCGATTATCTCGAAAAAATGGAAATTTACCTGGTGCGTTATCCCTTTTGTAGTGACGACAAGTTTGGCAACACACGTGGTCGTTCAGGTAACATCGGCCTGGCTGGATTGATCGACACCAGTCGGCTTTATCTCCATACAAGCAATCTGGAAAGAGACAACTTGAAAGACGATTTGAAGGAGGATTAAAGCGGAGCGTCAGTTTTGAATAGGTTTTGTACGTCCCGTTGTAAGAGCTTGAATTTTGAAAACAACGCCTTGGCTACTTGGTTATCAATTATACATTTGCATAGGAGTGTGATGCTGGGGTGGGAGTGCCCTCCCTCATCAAGTTAGAGGCAGCTTCTCCCGAGTCTAAAGCAACAAAAGCATGGCGGAAGCAAAACTGTTGTTGTTCAGGGAGGGTTAAACCCGGCGTGCGTTCAGTAGACGCTAGGACCTAGCTAAAACCTAGTCAAAGTCACGTGTTCTCATTTAAAATGCACGGCAATATCTCACGTAATCTCGCGAAGTCTTGCTTTTTAGCGAGGTCCTAGCGTTACTGAACGGGAGGCCGGCGTGTGTTCAGTAGACGCTAGGACCTACGCTAGGACCTAGCTAAAAGCTAGTCAAAGTCACGTGTTCTCATTCAGAATACACGACAATTTCTCACGTAATCTCGCGAAGTCTTGCTTTTTAGCGAGGTCCTTAGCGTTACTGAACGAGAGGCCGATGTCGACTGGAGGGCGGCGCAGGCTGAGGTAAAAGGGGTATCGATGAGGTGGATGCGGTAAAACTGCTTGGCATAGGCTTCGAGGTAAAACTGGGTGGTGAGCGAAGAGGCAGAGGGGAAACTGCTGTCGCTACCCCCCTTATCTACGCCCAGGATTAGAACTTTATGTTTCCTTATAAAACTCCGCCCCACTAACGTCGTGGCATAGCACACAACCATCCAACATCGCCAGTAGGCAGTCCAGCTTGGCCTGGTAGCCATTGGCACAGTCTTCTTTCGATTTTATCTGTTATTGATAAAAAAGTTGGTTTCCATTTGAGCCACTAACAATTTGGTCTCCAATCATGAGTCGCTTTGACAAACCTCTAGTAATTTAGACAATACCTAAGACACCAATTAGTATGCTAAGTCACTGAGGTTAAAACTGCATTTCCCACTGTTTAGCTAGAACGGAAATTGAATTAGGCATTTTACTCTCACAGAGCGATCTCATACCACGATAGGATTCTATTTCAATTACCAACAAGAACATGGAGACCAAATGAAGATGCTTATCACAGTTTCTTGGATTTGTCCAACTCCGGCCTAAATTAAAATTGTGGATTCGAAAATTTCGCATGACTTGAATTGCCAGCTCATTCGGCAACAATTCAAGATCGGATGAGGATGAAAATGTTTTTAAATACCAAAACTCTAATAAATTCAACATTAATAGTATAACAACTTTTAGAGTTTTCCCAACCCTTAGAAAAATTCAAAATGTCGATAATTTCGAAACATCATATCTCCGAAACTTTCAAACTATTTTAAGCACTGTTCTCCAAAGTGTTGTTAGGAATTCTTTTTAGAATGTTCTAACTTTCCATGAGGTTATGCAACAATATGTATTTAAGAGATCTACGATTTAAAAAGAAAAGAAAACTTCACGAGCAAAAAGAAAAAGAAAAAATTATAAAAGTGAGACCAAGTAGTTGAGATTTCATATTAAATAGTCATACCAACAAAGATCTGGTCGTCGGTTATTGGCACTGTTATTTTACTGTGATCACATTTTTCTTCCAAGTGGAATTATACTAACAAGACCCAATCAGTGACAGAGTTGGTATCAGGTCAAAAGACATATTCTTAAAAACACGTCATGCTTTCGTAAAATATTAACTTTTACAGGGTTCACTTTAATAGTTTTGTTAGGTATTTGATTAAATTCACAGACCAACTAGCAAGCTTGCTCATAAAACTAACATTGGACTCGCACAACAACACAAACTGATTCACGACAGCGAAAGCTTCAAGAACAGGGAAATAAAATGAACGCCTACACAACAAAAATTAACCGCCAACATTGTTATGCATTTGGGTTGCTCTTGTATTTCAAATGACTTTGAGGAGAATTTGCTGCCCACGATGTTTGTCAAAAGCATTCAATGGTTTCAAAATGAAATCTGGCAAATACATCAATCCTGTCTAATTGAACACGGTAGTCATGGTTCACAGATGTGTCAAAATGAATAGTGTTATTCACATGGAGAACTGTAGATGTAACAGCAATGAAATCCGATAGGTGACGCGGGTATCCGATAATGTAGCGGACGTGTTTGTATTTATCTTAACGAAAAATCTTTTCCATCAAGATTGAAACATTTACGTCAACCATTTCTCATATTACATGAGTTTTTATGATTTCTTTCACGCGGAATTTGTTGTCATCGTACTGTGTACACTTTTGGGGCACCGTTACTGTTTAAAAAAAGTCAATGATTACACTTAGATCTAAAGTACCCACTTTGCGATTAGTTGCAGCAGTGCTAAATTTAGAGGCAGGTATGTGCCCGAAGGACAACGAATCAACGCAGCACGTTTGGACGTTCATTTGTACTGAGAAGGTGAATTGGCCAATGTGTTTCAGAGTCACAGGTTCTTTGGTTTGATTTTGCTTTCGTCAGAAAATACATAAGTTCAGAAGTTCAAGAATAATTGGCGAATAGACACAAGTGTCATTGCGTGATAATTATGACTGCGCTGGGGCTCGTGCTTTTTCCAAACGTCTCTTAGCAGAAAGTCAAAGAACATACAATAACACACTTTTTACAACAAGATATAATAAAAAAAATAATAAATTTTCTTTTTACCTCAGTGTTGACCTCTCAACACTTAACACATTACTCTAGTCGCGTCAAGTACGTATGTGTTTTACTTTTGAAATGTAGAAACACCAATGCAGATATTGTTTTTCTTTGGAGCAGAACACAGGTGACAGTGTTAGTGTTGCAGTATTAATTTTCCTATGTATCGTAATCTACACGTATGCACAACTTACTTTGCCAATAAAAACTAGTATCAAATCTTTAGTTCAGGTAGTAGACGCAGAAGGACCTGTCCTGTAGGCCTATTGTAACGTATACAAACGCCGGGTATCGAAACGCAAAACCAGCGTATCGTTACTAATTTACGGTGAGTCAAAACTGAAGGTGGTGCACGGCGACTACGCATGCGCCTATGCCCCAACACACGACTGTTTGGCATCCTCAACTAGGTAAAGACACAACTTCAAAACACACTCTCTCAAATTCATGGGTTATTTGTAGATCCTCCAAATAAACAACGATAGAACGGATCACCAAGAGACATAACTAAAATGTATAATGAAAACCAGAGTTTCGAGCCCGGTTATGGGTCATCTTCAGGCAGAAATAAAATGAAACAAACACACTTGATGTAAGCCAGTGGTTTATACACATGATTCGTGACATGATGGGAGGCGACTCGGAGTCAGCGTGCGACGCACCCTCGTGAGCTGCTCGTTCAACACGGCAGTTTTTTCACATGCAATCAGCAAAAGGGCCAACACCTTCGATATGCATATCATGCCAAATACTCCACTATAACCTTCCTTTAGAGCTATTCATGGTATGCTAAGAACGACTCGAATAAAATTCACTGAAGCTCTTTGATCACATACGCGAAGCTGTATTGGACTGAACACAGGGGTAGCCACGTTGAGGGGGACACACTAGGGGCCATGCCTCCCGTTCTCGGTCTTCATTGGTAATGAAGTAGAAACGGAAGACCAAATTTTCGTTTTAAGTTACTTTTCATGAGAAAGACCCCTGCTCTGTTGCTGTTCTTTGGAGAATCGACAAGTACACCGCGAGTTTAGAGAGTGTGCAATTCAAACAGACAGCACTGTCGTACGTGTCTTCAAACAGGAGGGGCGGGGGGTGCTGCAATATTATTCAGTTTTGTCAAGCGCACGTAAATGAAATAGGTAATAGGTTATTTGCGAGACACAATGTCATGACCTCACACTGGTGGATTTGATATGCCATGCTTGAAGGTTCATGCTTGAAGGGGACCCCCGCTTCCTATATCCGTGTAGCGGTGTCACGTGTGTAGGACTACGTGGCATGGTTCGACAGCGAGATGGTAAACCCAAAATTTTAGTCTGTATGAAGTGCGCTTGCTGATTGGGTGTGTTTTCAGAATCTATACAAAAGTGCCCGCAAGGTTCATAATTAGCTCTCTGAGCATACTTTCCTCATAAACGTGTCCAATACGTCGCACAATGTGGCCATCGTTAAGGAAAATCAAACCATAAGTCAATTAAATTATCGCTGTGCGTTTATTGTTGGCCGATTCAATTGTGAAGAACTGAAGTGCCAATATTTAATTCGAATTAGAAGCTACCAACAGAGCACGACAAGGGAAAAGTACGTTCATTTGGACTGACCCTATAAAAACACTCAAAATCCCGTGACTAGTCGAAGACATTTCACTGAATTTTTTGGTCTCGGCATCGGCTGCTTTCAAAACAAAATTCTGCACTGACAGGAAGGAGTATTTGCTCCTCCAGTACAACGTTTTCTTATCCGTTAATTATTTGAACTGAAATTAGTTGCAACAAAACGCCTGAATCGGACCAACGAAGTCTACAGTGCTTTGGCGGCTAAAACTATCCTGCCTCGCAAGCAACCTTCACGGGTTTGATTTGATGTAGGAATATGAACAGTCAGTTCTTATCAAACCCGGAAATCTTTTCTTATCTGAATAAGCGGGAACGAGACTGATGAGATCGAATTTGCAACGTGTTCTAAAATGCTATATCGTGAATGGCGTTCAAATGACGATCGACTATGCTTTTCGCCTTGGCATTATACGGTTGACAGACAATTTCAATTATTATGTTGGTCGAAGCACGTGGAAATATTGATTAATTCAAGTTAGCAAAAAGCCACTTTCTTTGCACACGTGTAAACAGTAACAAAACCGCGCGGTAAAAGGATGATCGACATTTTTGGGATTTCAATGCGTGGGAACCTGCTTGAAACAGCATGGTCAGCCATCTCATTGACCGATGTATATGAGGTTGCGTGTACTTTTTTGAGATAACATCCATCGGAAACCTGGAAAACGAAATTCCAGTATTTTGAAAAATAGTATTGTATCGCTAAGGGAATCTGGAGACTTTCCGTTGATTCCGTTCACATTCTAACTGTTCGGAAAAGCCCTGAAGTCAGGAAGATATTATAGAGTAGTCTAATCTCGACATGTCAGAGGTCACGCGTGGCATATTGACTAATAAAAGACGACACTCTAGACTTTTTCAGGAGCAGACAAACAACTGTTTGGTTTACTGTGGAAAATGAATCTAGTTGTCAACACGTACAACCACACCAAACAGAATGTGTTAGTTTGTTGTTTTATTGCAAGCGATTGAAACTAATGGAGTTAATAACATAAGTGAATACAGACAGTTCAGGGTGTTAAACTGGATCACTCGTCTCAGAGCATGCTGGCAATCTCCACGTCTAGCTTAGACATGAAACAACTCTTTGAACAAATTTGAATATGCATGAATTAATTATTTCGAATGAGCCCTCCTCCCATTTGGCGAAGTGGGCAAAAAGGTCCGCCTCGGAGAAACAAAAACTTCTAAAAAAGTAGAAAATGAGATAAAAGTCCACTAAGAAGGCAACAGCTATAATTCGGCGAATGCACAATTCATAGCCCTGAACGTACTCAGTGAATCTTAGTAAAAAGTCCACATACTCAAAATTCGAGTACCCCATTTTTGAGGCTGGGTGCGCGCATGCTCTAAATTCTACTGGCTATGATCCCGCCTCCCGTTCAGTAACGCTAGGACCTAGCTTGCAAGACTTTGCGAGATTACGCGAGATATTACCGTGTATTTTAAATAAGAGCACGTGACCTTGACTAGCTTTTTGCTAGGTCCTAGCGTAGGTCCTAGCGTCTACTGAACGCACGCCCGGCGGACTAACAAACCGCAGACCCTTGGTACAAATTTCATACAGGTACCCCACGTCCCGGATAGTTCACCACTGGAGTGTGGTCACCAGGTATGGAGTTTAGTACCCAAGTACGGAATATTTCGATGTGTCAGTGGAGTTTAATGGGTATGAAACTTGTAGCGCGTGTTTGGTATTTGCTGGTACGGAACTTCCGGCGGTTTACGCAATTGTAAAGGCGCTACCACGGAATCGTTTCCACACCCTTGATTACAGACCATCTGTAATTGTGCTTTGTGCGTGTATGTGGCTAAGCGCCAAGTACCACGAGCTTGTTTCTAATAATTTATGTTTAAGTTACAGGTTTAAGCAGAAAGGCAGAAAGGACTAGAAAATGATTCTTAGGCAGCAAGTGTAATGAATTGAAATAAGTGTTAAGCGATCGCATTGTCACGTGATTCTTTGGGATCGTGACGGGGAGCCGGCAAAATGGATACTATACTATTTTGACGATTTCGCTCAAAACCAGTTCTGTCCGATATCGTACAATTAAAATTTCTATTTAGAGACAGGCGGAAAAGCTTCATTCACCGAAAAACCTTTTAACTTCCTCCCCTTTTCATCACTTTTTAGTTCGAAGACTATGAACGGCTTCTCCCCAAAGCCGTCAATTAATGCGCCAAAAACCAACCCTAGTCCTACTTGTGGATTAATCACATTTTGAAAGGAGTTTTCAAGTTTATTTGAAGCTTTTGCAGCAATTTAGTCGTTATATTTTAAGCTTTACGTTATCTGGTCATAAATAGAATGAAACAAGGTTTGCTACCCTCTGTAATGGAATTAACTAGAGTTGCTGATTTTTTGATATCGGCGGATAAGTGTCGCAACTACAAAGCCGTTTATTTTGCGTCTCGTAAGCCTAACTGACACAGTATGAGTTTCCGACAGAACTGCGCTTTGTCACCACATTCAAAACAATACAGCAATGCAGTTCACCTGCAGGTACGCAAACAAGACGTCGCGTGACACTCACTTGGCGTATCTGGACGGCGGAGGGCGTGGCAGCTCGCACAGCAGAGGTTACCGTTGAAGAGGTTATAACACATGTTGGCCCTCAGGTTTCGACAGTCGTCTGAACGGTCTCCATATTTGCAACCTTAAATTATATAATTTGGCAAAAGTACTCTGTTATTAGCCACAAAATGTATCAATGAGTGCATGTTTCACTATTTATTAAGAAAAGCACTACCACGGAACAACTAAAAATCATCATTGTTTTTTAATGAAATTGGGTATTTTTAGAATGTTAAACCAACAAGCTTTGGACTTGTCTACAATTTCGCAAATGCCGCCTGTGCATGTGCACCTGCATTCATGGATAGTGGTCTACTGATCAATATGGCGCCGGTTCCGGTTTATTCATTGAAGGAGCCGATGGTAACCGAATGTAGCATTATTCACACCTCCGATATAAAACGAGATCACGCATCTAAATTTACCTGGTCTGCGTTCATCTTTATGAGGCATGCACGCATCACAACAGTCCATACTCATTGTGTCATATGTGTAGCACGCCGCCTTCCGTCTGGTGACCAGTTCTGCGCAGTTCTGTCCATTTACGTTGACTCTAACACGTGGATACCGACCGCATTCCTATATGTAAAGAAACAAACCTATTCTTCCACCATTAGAACAAGACTACAATGGAATGCTGCTAAAATAAGCAAATGTATGAAAGACTTCAGGGACCGAGAATTTTCCAACAGGTCAAACATCAATAACTTTATATTAGTGTAAACCGCACATGAAATAAAGACGATGTACACTTTTACATCGGATTTCAAGTGGCCCACTGAAAACAATGTTTTGTATGGTGTTTCTCTGAACTTCACAAAGTATACCTATCCTGATTACTTATCGATTCTGGGCCTAATTCTCTACACCAACTTTAGTCGTCAGTTACATTAACAGAAAACTAATACTTTTGCCATCTGGGAAGTCGTCGTAAGAGCTCATTACCACAGGAAGGGATTGGGTGGAATTATGAGCGGTGCCGTAAAACGACATAGTCGGTGCCGGATTACCTTTGACTAGGGCACTGCACCAAACCGAGGCTCGCTCCTGTTGTAGTCACACGTTCGTACCCCAGTCACGGGGAGGGGGGGCGGGGGAGACCGAGCGGCAACTCGCAAATGTGGCAATGGCCCCAACTCTAATTATACCTTAACCTTAATTAATTCATAAACGGGGTGGCAACTAAAATTTCTTAAGGAAAATGTCCGCGTTGATCCTAAACACGCCGAAAACGTTTTTTGGTGCTGTCCGAGGCTTGCCTCTCCTTAAGTTCGCCTAAGCGATAAAATGAAATCTGATGATGAAGTGAAAAAGCCACTCAAACACGACAGGGGCTATTCTCTTTTCATTTTTGTTCTCCAAAACTTTCCTCAATTGCCCGCAAACAATTCACGTATAATTCGGGATCATTAGGAAGTATAGGGTGAAGACACGAATCCTCAATAATGTAACGCCATGGGTTACACAACGAAGCACGCGGAATGTTTTGATAGTGCCTTCCCCACGTGCATTGTTTTTTTTTTGTTCCACATCAGTTCATCCACCCCACTTTTAAATAGGAAATAACATGAGCTTACTGCTAAGAGCGTTCTAACTACCTTGCCGTTCGATGTTTACAGATTTTTGTTGCATAGGAAGTTGCTAATTTATGGTGACTGAAATAACACACGCTAACCAGGAAGAATGACTTACCAGAAAAAAAAATCCATGGGCAACATCATTAGCTGACGTCTGCAACTGTGATGTTGTGGCCTATATTTATTGGGTTTTAAAGGTACAATATCCGGGTTTTCCCGCCTCCCAAAACAACAAAAACAATGATCCACAAGAGGTCGCACAAGCTTGCAAACTACATGAAATGCAGCAATTATTTGAGGTACTTCCGTGCTTAACGTCATCTTATAACATGGTCCCACAACAAAAGATAGTATACCTCATAAATGCAAGTTACCGACAAGGATGGGAATGGAACCCCTGCAGGGAGAAGACAGTGAAGTGGCAGTCCATCACCTTAACCGCATGGCCAGCGCGTTCGCATGATGGCAGGTGGCTGCAAGGGTGAAGATTCCGTGCCATATTTTTGGACAACATCATAATGATTGCAATGTAAGACGCTGGCAGCCAGAATGAATCGACTGCATTCTTGAGACGTCACGATAGCCGCATAAGCATCACAAGCGTATCGCATGATGAAGAAACACTCTCAGCAGACTTTTTGAACGTAAATCGGAGCAGGTGTAGCTAATTACAAGAAATATTTGCTGACGCTTTATATGTCAATTACCCTATGACATTTCCCCTTCATGAAGGTTGGTGCTTCCATTACGATCAAACGTTTCGTAGATAGACTCGTGCTCTGACGAATATACTAATTCAACAAATGAGTTGAAGGTTGCTTGATATAGCTACCACATGGTTTCGCTGACGGTGCATCCAAATAAATGTTTCGCCTTGTAAATCAGTTGGGTTACACGGAATCTCCAAAACACCCAGGCAAAAAACGGACAACGTCTGCATGTCGTTAGTCAACAAGAACTGTGGTAATTTTAACGATAACAATGTTGAGGTCCCCACACTCCACCTCATCAACCCCTTCCTCTGATCTCTCCTGCCCAATCTTTTTGCTCATTTGGCGAATTTAAAGGGCCAGTGCCCGGTTATATGAAACAGTCCCAAATAGGGACTCAACTAACGCTCCGTTTACATGATGTTTACACCCGGGTGTATATTTACGTACGGTGTGTATTTGTGTCATATAAACGCAAATACTCCCGGGTGTAAAGCTACACCCGGGTGTATAATTACACCACCCTCATAAATAAATATACACCTGGCGCATGTGAACGCGATTTGAATTTACGCACGAATGTAAAAGCAAGATCACTTCGCCCAAAGGATCGTCTGTTGCAACGCGTGGTTTGGTGTGGTCTTTTATTGAAATGCTGCTGCTGCTGCTGCTGCTGCTGCTGCTGCTGCTGCTGCTGCTGCTGCTGCTGCTGCTGCTGCTGCTGCTGCTACTGCTGTTGCTGCTGTTGGCTTTTTGTGCCACGGTTTCACTGCATATGCACCATCTCTAAAAGGTACGATGCACACTTATAACTTCATCACGACAAATTAGCTTTTTGGTTCACTTTGCAAAAGTTAGTTGTTATTTTGAATGCTGAGTTTCCAAAAGACAGCTCGTCATGCCAACACGACCCGGCAGCGTTATCTTATGTTTACATCACTAATGGTATAATCAGTACCAGTAATGACACACCCAAAAACAGGCGAATAACCAAGTTGTTGAAACAAAAACCGCCAACAATATTTCGGACACGATCATTCATTGATATGTGACTTCCATTGATATCACTACCAGACCGAAGCAGAAATCACAAATTTATCATTCAAGTGATGGCCTTGTGGAAATTTTGTGCAGCATGACCTATCAAGTAATCGTCTGACTGTGCTTTCACGTATGCATGAGAATAAGGAAAACACGCCGTGCTTTTGAGACTTCGCCGGGTTACCGAAAGTGCGGTTGCCAAATCGTGTACGCATTCATTACGACTTGGCTCCAACGGTGGACTATTTCTTTTGGAGGAAAACGAGTAGATATTATAGAAGGACATCTGCCATTTGACAATTTTCATTACCCTTTGTCTTTCAAATTTTCATTATTAAATTTTTTTTTGTCACCAGTCCATCGATCTTTCTCAATAATACATACTTGACGTTAGCGAAATAGCTCCAAGAACAATGCTTATCTATACCCAGCTTTAAGAAAATTATTCTAGAAGAATATTGAACCTCTTTACTAGGAAATGTTGCTTGTGTCGACTTGGCTGCGAAACGTATAGAGTTCCTACGCTTGAAATTTCAAGGACGAGGTGGCCGAGTGGTTAAGGCGATGGATTGCTAATCCATTGGGGTCTCCCCGCGTGGGTTCGAGTCCCATCCTCGTCGTCATTTTTGTCTTTGAAACTCAGTGTGTGTGGGGACTATAGCCCCATAGCCCCCCCCCCCTCTGTGGTGCACCGCCCATAGACCATGGTAGCACACCACTGAAAAAGTGGGGGCTACGTCCCCTCAACCCCTTATGGTGCTCCGACCGTGCACGTAGTCGAGCCGTTAAGGCGATAGACTGCTAATTCATTGGGGTCTCCCCGCGTGGGTTCGATTCCCATCCTCGTCGTGATTTTTGATTTTGAAGCTCACACGTTCATGAACTGACAAAAAACAACAACAAAACAACGGCAAGGACTGGTAAACGTTTGTTGTAGGCCTGCGCACCATTTGGAGCAACGATGTAGAAGAAAAAGGCGGTGGCACCGTCCAATATCTTACTTTAATTTTGTTTGATCTTTAGGGTGCGAGCTTCAAAATCAAAATGACGACAAAATAGGATGCGAACTCATGTGCAGTCCTTCTTATCCACCCCATCACTGATTACTCTTGAATATCAATGCCATCAGAAATACCTTAATTAACACTGAAACAGCCAGAGTTTACTTTCCAGATATAAAAGTATGTCCAGTTACTCATAGAATAACCGTTGTCGCCCTGCTTGTCCAAAGCAAGTTTGATATTCATGTTCTTTGGACCGCAGTACTCGATCAGAGGTCGAAAGAGCTGAGGCGAGATTCATGAACTGTGAGCGCTCTAGCGCAACCTTTTTCGATAAAAGGCGGTTTTATAGCAGATTCTAAGTATCTTATTATTTGAATGAAGTTCCTGCGACTAGTTTTCGAGGACGAGGTGGCCGAGTGGTTAAGGCGATGGATTGCTAATTCATTGGGGTCTCCCCGCGTGGGTTCGAGTCCCATCCTCGTCGTCGTTTTTGATTTTTAAACTCACGTTCATGAACGACAAAAAGAAAAAAAGCAACGGCAGGGACTTCGTTGTAGGCTTATGTACCATTTGGAGCAATGGTACAGAAGAAAAAGGCGATGGGCAACGTCCGTTATCGTACTCTCTTATTGATTCATCCATATGGTGCGAGCTTCGATCAAAAGCAAGTTTAAGTTTAATTTCAATTTTCTAGAGATAACAGTGCTTAGTGGTGGTAAAAGTTGAGACGAGATTCGCGAACTGTGAGTGCTATGATAGCGCCTATCACTCATCCGTCACGAACCGTGTCAAAGTGACGGCAAAAAACCCGAGAACGCGGTGTAGCAGGACATGAACGCGGCCTTTGACGTTGGACATCTCGGAAGGCCGTGTGGATGACACGGAGCAGCCGATGCTATCATCGAAGCTCCGATGTCAACAGCACTTCATCTGAAGCCAACACATTTCTCTGCACAGTATGAGATCATCCCAAATCCGTGTGTACCTACTGGGCTCCACGTTTAGCACCACATCAACTCGTCAAATGCGAACTGGCAAATTTCCAGGTCGACAAACGTGAAATGAAGTCACCAAAACAGCAAGGGAACCCCGTGTGCAGGTTACGTGGGGTGCAAAAGTCCTGACCCTACTAGAAATGAAGCCAGTGAACAACAGCCGATGAATGGACGACGAGACATTTCAAAGGAAATACAACGAATCAAACAAAAGTTCGCCGTAGAACACACAAAATAGTCGGGCGGTTTTTTTCGAAAGGAAAATTAGGGGTACCCTACGTCCTCGCTAACTGCAGATCGTGGTACCGAGTCAATTCGCCGCTCCTCAGACATCCAAGAGGACTGCGCGCAAAGCCCTAAAATTGCGAAGCGGTCCTGACGATTAGAAAAGGACCGTGTACAATTCACTTTTTCGGTGTAACATTCGTCAGCATCCGTGTGCGGCAGCGAAAGAGACATCCACTAGCAAGCGTGAAGCAGAATGCGTGCAGCAATTCCTTCAGACAAAATGTAGAATTTCGCAAAAATAGAAAAACAGTGGTAATCAATTATATTACAGGAGCCATCTGAGGACATAAACACTTACAGATGAAAAGATTTACTATTAGAAAACAAAGCTGGAAAAGGACATATCATTCAAAATGTTTGAACAAAGGTGGCCGCGGTCTTCCCGAACTAAAGGCGGTTCAATGCCGGGTAGTCCACCATGTGAACACGTTTTGTCAATGAAATATGGAGAATTGTCGGAACCTTTCTGCAATGTGTAAATAAAGCCTTAGGAGATGATTGTTTAATTGAGACACTTTAAAACCATTGACGTTTCGTGTCAATGAAGTGAAATTATATGTCACGGTTAGAATTTTAATGCCTGTCTGTGATGCTCAAATACCGCGAGAGATTCACAAGGATTTCTAATTGAAAAAGCCAACACCAACTGCAAATTCGAAAACGGCGCAGGTATGAAAACGGCGCAGGTATGCATTGCTGACAACTCAAGTTGATTAAGAAGACTGAGATCTTTCGCAGTGACGATTGTCACATGATCGATTTGATGTGAGTGATGGACCCAACTTGATTTTCATTTTTAGCCAGCTAAACAGGACGAAACGTACCGTAGCTTTCAGGAAAACAAGCCACTTTTGCACCAACTCTGACTGTCTAAAATATGTTGAACTACTAAATTAACTTCAACGAAAAGAACCCTATGTTGATCAACAGACGTTATTCCCAGATTGCGTTTGCGTATATGAATATGGAAAAAACAGGCACTGCTACCTGAATGGTCTACAGTAAACTAATGTGTCAAAATAGGCTACTCACGGGATAACGTGGTTGACGTGGCGACTGCGTACGTGTGTGTCCAGGAAAATCACGTTGAAACCCGTCATAATTGTTTGCGTAAACACTCCGAGAGTTGCGGGGGTAATACCAGTGGGTATAAACACTGGAGCGTCCAGATGTCCGCTGCGGATTCCAGTAATAGACGCGACTTTGACGCTTATTATGCGCCGGGTATGTCCAACGGTAGTGGTAGGATTTACGTCGCCCAGTATCAGCCTGTAGATATTCTGATAAAACTGTCGCCAGCAACAAGGTTCTTAAAATCAGATTTGAATAGGTTGCCATGGCTGTTTTGCAGAAACTCCGCAGTATGTCCTAGAGTGTTCGCGCTTGAGTGAGAAAAAACGTCACTTGATGCAACGACCTCCCCGACCTATGCAACCGGTAATTCGTGCCTGGGAGAATCAAAACACAACTAGGTCTGGAAACGATTTCGAATATACAGTCTAGCGAGAGTATGCGAAACTTTTAAATGGCATATAATACCCCTAGAATTTCTCAACACACAATTAAGTAATTGTTTTCGGAGGAAAAAGATTTTTGAAGTTGCTGCTAAAAAGAAACACGAAGTTCCCCGCTGGGAGGAAAATGCCGCTTAGTGTGTTTTGGCTCGATACTGTTACCTTACGCTCGTTAGATCGAGTTATACGAAACGAGCGCAAGCAATTTCTCAAACTACCGGCAAAAAATGGCAAACTCGCGTAAAACTGTTACAGAGGAGTGTTCGTTCATTCTAAGCCCTCGTTTTGGAAAGTAGTTTGCAAAATTAGCTTCTAAAAATGAGAAACATGAATTTGAAATTGCGACAAAATTGCCTAATCAATTTACAGACCATTTTGTCGTCTGGGCTAGCGTTCATTTTTTGCCCTTTTTGTGTTGGACTTCTTGGAAAAAACATATTATCTTCATTGAATGTTTTGAAGCAATATCAACGTATTTTTCAGTGACTCTCACTCGTAAAAGGATACCAAACCCGGTGTTGGCCTATTAACAGATATTAAAAACGACGCCCCACCCAATTCTCTGAAACAATATAAAGATCTGTAACCCTCGACAACCCTCGCAAGGTTGGAAGAAAATTTGAAAACTCCTTTCAAAGTCTGCTAAACGGGCAAGCGTGACTTACACATTTGGCGAAGTACACGGCAGCTGTGGGAAGCACTACCCATCAAGGACCGTAATATCCAAATTCAGACAGGGAGGATGCGTTTGTTGTTGATTACTGTCTTTGGCTTGCAAAATTGACGCCAATGATGCCTTAGCAGGTGACAGAACGAGGATTCTTTGAAGTCATCAAAACAGGATTTTGTATCCTTATAAGAGACGTTCCACATGAGCGTGGCAGCTGCATATTGAAGTAGGCCATTCATTTCCTTTGAATTATAACAATTAACATCTCAGACTCACTTCATTATTTACAAATACAATCTATGTTTTGAATTACGAAACCACGTGGAAATCGAAAAATTATAGGCATTGAATGTTGTAGCTGCTCTCATAATAGAGATTAGACGGCTCATGAATTGGTCATAAAAACGACGTCAAACGTCGAACAACTTAGCAACAAGGGTTGGCCCTGGCAACAAGTTCACATGTTGGTCTTCTCTACACAGTAATTGTCATAGAATACACTTGTAATAGGGCCGTCCCGGACAGCAATAAGGTGGGAAAGCGCCACGATCATTTTCATTGGCCTCGTTTTGGGATGTCAGGCACATTTTTCCACAGGCCTATGTCGAAAACCGTTTAGGTGTATGTCGAGGAAATATTCCAGATTTCAACTGTTTAAAAGTAGCAGAATAGAAAAGGTAAGTTGAAAAAGAGAGGTTTTGTTCAGTTCAGAATTAACCCAACGATCTTGCTTTCTGCACTTGCTCCGCATTATCTTCAAGTTGTCTTTGATTGATGTCGGAAACCAAATATCAAGCATCTACACATATTTGTAAAAACATCTAACTCTCTCCAGTTGGAACTGTAGCCCACAACACAATAGTGATACTTTGTAGGAAGTGGAAGGACAAGTAGAGCAATGCATCTCAGAAAAAATTGTTAATGACTACAACACAGAACATGTGGAACTTTACTGTGCCAAAACGAGGATATTAATGCATTGTGCTTGAAAAATAAGAGGTGATTCGAGTGTCGCTGTGAATCCAGGACGGTCTCATTTCACGTTGATCCGTTAATTGGCAACGATGACAATCTATGCATTAATTAGACTCTCCGTGTACGTACATGTATACTTCGCTCTTAGTAAAAGCGACACTACCGATGCAAACCTTATTTTACACACTCTACACTTGTCTTCATGCTGACTGTTTTTAAACAATATACATTAAATGTATACTTAGAATAGTTTACAATGTGCAGAATAATAAGAAAACAACAAACAAACGGTGTTTTGTCTATTCTCCAAAGCTCTTTTAAATTCGAAATTAACGACACCTATTATCAGGTTAGCTCAGCTTACGAGAGTCTCGGAATGCAGGACAATGTCAACTAGCCAATCCAGGTATGCAGCAGTGACACCTGTTGTCGTAAGTCACGATTCTACTTTTGGAGTGCGAGGATTCCCTCGCTGGTTACCAAGGCGCCTAGCCAGCACGAGTGCTGCCTACCATCTAGTGGCACGCAAGGAACCAGGCAGCAGGATTCCTACACACTCTTTTATAAAGAAGATACGAAAGACAAAAGTGCGCGGCTTCCAAAATTCGATCAGCTGTACTTTAAGATTTATTTGTACAGTAGGATGTGGTGATGAAACTGAGAAAAGGAGTTCTTTAAATGTTTATTATGAAATAGTCAGTACAATAAGTACCCAAGAGGCATTGTATCTGGGCTAAACAAATACAAAGTAATCTATACAAAATTATGCACACAAATCAATGACATTAATAAATTGATGTTAAGATTACAATGACATATGATAACGAATATAAATAAATCATTTTCATACACAATAAGTTATTTTACATGCATGTATACAAAGAGATTTAATATTAAAAAGAAATTTGAAACTATTTTGAATAAAACCACAACGCGAAATGTTCGTGATAGAATCAAGGGTTATACAAGGACTACAAACTTGACACGCTTTTATCAGCGATTTCAATAGTTTGTTACCCATTTGGGCTGTAGGAGCAATAAATATGGTAATTACGCCTGTTCTGGGGATGGAACTTAACGCCATCAGGTAATGGATACAAGCGTGAAATCGCGTGCTACCCACCAAAAAAAGGTTTGGGTTTTTTCAGGAATTTTCACCCACCCGAAAATGATGAGAGCTCTTTCAGGTCGATCTATCACGACTAAAACGCGATATGACCTTATTTTCACTTAGATCGAGTTCTTTACATCCATTCAAAAAAATTCATTTTCTTATACAATTAAGCTAAAATAATATGAGCATTTGTCAGAGTGTCTCCACAAAAAAGAGCGGGTGAAGTATTTCAAAACAAATGGGGTGATTTCCATTGCTTTGTAGAAAAGTACGAGGCATCACTAAACCTAGTAAACGATTTTGAAGTGGAGACGTCAACCAGCTACACAGCTGTTAAGAGCACTCGGAAATTTGGCCTATATGAACTCGGTGATGGTGAGTTGGAATACATGCCATTATTCATTAGTAGTTTTAAAAATCAAATCAAAGATTTCATCACAACTAGTTAGTTCTGTACTCAGTTTCAATGTCCAAAACTCACGGTATTCACTTTCTCTCCTGATCCAGATTATGACTTGCAAGTGTGTGTGTCTATTAAATTTAGTGAGCTTTCATTTTGTTTTATTGGTACCAAGAAACTGTGCACACTATTTTGTTATGATTGGGGTTTCCTACATTGTCGGTGCATTTTTGGGCTATGAGTAGTTATGTACTGAATTGTGTTGCTAGTGGCCCCGTGATTGCAGCCATACAGGTTTGCATAAGTGCCCCAGTCCAAGACTGCTAATTAAAGATATCCCTGTTTTCAAGTTGAACTACGCCAGCTGTCAGAACCCAAAAGAAGTTACACACATGCATCGAATGCGTACGCTGTAGGACAAATTTTTCTACTTTGTCTGACAGTTAATCATAACCCAATGTTACGCAAAACAGCAAATTTACCACTTCTGTAAAAAAACTAAACTGTTACTACTATGTGTATTCCTTTCTTTCAGACAACCTCAGTCAAATCTGAAGACGATGGGCACCGGAAGTCAGTTCTAAGATAAAATTAAGTGGGTTCAGAAGTACTAGAGTACCATCAAGACCCAACCAAGCGAAAGCAAAAAGGTATTGAATCCTCAGACATCTGAGTAACGTTCAGTAAATACAACAATTCAAGATCATACAAGTATTTGTGACATTTTGCCATACCTTTAAGGGGAAGTAGATGATGACACAGTAGTACAATCTTGTTGTTGAAGCGAGATTCAAACGTAAAACAGCATCATGATTGTTTGCTGGTGTAACTTCTTTCCCCAATCACTAAATCTGGAACTCATTTTACAGGTATTACAGACTGACCACACATACAGACAGAATGTACAGACCAAGCGAGTCACTGGATCGAAAAAACAAGGAAGTGAAGAATCAATATGCATGCAGAAAGTTGTTGCTTTTCCAGGGTACAAGGTGAATGCTATTAACCTTCACTTTCGGTAGAACCTATGTATGGCAGTAAAATTACAAAAAAGATAAGCCAAAACCTATTGCAATGAATCTTCTTTCATCATCAACTATGTAGTGGAGAATGACGTCATTATACACTGCAACCAGGTATATTCAAAGTCTTATATAGTGCTAATTAGGTAATGTCAAATCAAAACATATTTCTAACTACATTAGATGAAGTAAGCCTCAATGACCAATCACTGAATTTCATTCAGCCACAGGACAGGTTAAACACGTGTCAAAATTGTGAAACTTCATAGCACCTGGTGTTGAGACATACTCTAAAAACACAAACCAAAATGAATGGCTTTTAAGAATTTGCTGTGCGTGTTTTTAAGCGATTACTTCAGCCAGTAAAAACTTGGTTTGCTCTTGAAGTTTCTGATCTTAACTTGATGTGATATGTGGCTATGCTAATGGTGTGAATAAGTAAGTAAGAATTTTTTTATTATAGTGACATGTGTTCAAATGAATTTAAACAATGAATACGTTACAAAGACTATAAATAACGTAGAAAATAAATCTGAAACTAAATAAGGCGATCCAGATCTTCCCAAGGATACTATTGTTTCACGAAATGTAGAATATAAATAGGTAAGTAAAACAACAAGAATGGATCAACTGAAATTTTCGGATGTAATAACTTCCTTTGTCAACAGAAACAGAAATAAAGTAAAATCAAACACTATATGACAATTGACATATAAGATATGGTGTAATGAATATGATACATTTTTGCGTAAAAAATTCAATGACATATTTTAAGAAGTTTTTATGTTGAATCCATGAGGTTCTATTGTATTGAGCTTGTCTATCCAATATTGTTCTCTTTTGAGTCTGTGAGGGTACTGGGGTGTTGGGAGTTTTTCTATTATTTGTACAGAAAGATCTTGAATATTATGGTTTTTGGAATTGAAATGATTACCCATAGTATCAGAAATGTTTTTATGTATTATGTTAAATCTATGATTACGAAACCGAGTTTGTAGATTATGTTGAGTTTGTCCTACGCATTGGATAGAATATTTTTCACAAGTTATAAGGTAAATAATATTGTTGGTGGTGCAATCAGAATAATGTTTTATTTCAAAGTTTTCATTGGTTTGGGAAGACTGGAAAAAAGTGCTATCGTTGATAAAGTTACATATTTTACACCTAGTTTTGTTACATTGTGTGTTGCCAATAGGTTTGTCAGTTTGGTGTATATTGTCGATATTAGCTTTAACTAAATAATTTTTTAGATTTTTACATTTTCTCCAAGAAATTATAGGTGGATGAGGAAATAGGTTTTTCATTTGAGGGGAAATATGCAGCGTGGAAAGATGTTTTCTGAAGACGTGGCTAATTCCGTTTTAACATGGATTGAACATAGTTATGAATGGTATTCTATTAGTAGTATTGCCTTTAGTTTTAGTTCTTAAAGATTCATTTCGTGTGATTGAACGGACTTAGTCAAACTGTTTGTTTATAAGATGTAAGGGGAAATGACGTTGAACTAGATTGTACTTGAGTTCTTTTAAATGGTTATTAAAGGAAGTTTCTTCTGAACAAATGCGTCGAATTCTTAGGGCAAGGCTATATGTAAGGCTTTTCTTACAATGAAAGGGATGACACGAGTGATATGACAGATATTGGTGTTTGTCAGTTTCTTTACAGAATAAGTCAGTTTCTAGTTTATCATTACTAAGGGTGACAGTTACATCTAAAAATGAGACTTTATTTTGAGAAATGTCATGAGAGAACTTTATAGTAGGGTGAAATTTGTTAATATTTTCTAAAATACATCTAATTTTTGTGGGCCATGGGTCCAGATCATAAAAATGTCATCAATGTATCTTAGCCAGAGAAGGGTTTTTTCAGAGCTGTTTTCAAGATTTCCCATAAAAAGGTTGGCAAAAGTAGGAGCAGCCCTAGTTCCCATAGCTGTGCCTAATATTTGGAGATAGTGATTATTATTAAATGTAAAATGATTCATGGTAAGTACATGTTCAAGAAGAGAGCGAACAAAGACTAGGAACACCCAGCCCTCCACGAGGCTTACAAGTCACTTTATAAGATACGTGATACAAAAAAGAAAAGACAAGTGTACGCACATTGCAAGAGGACCAGAAAGAGAAGGCCGAGATAAAAGTGATCATAAATAAATATAATTTTTCCTTACTTCAAAAATATTTTTGATGAAACCTGAAGTTTTTTCTGATAACATCTTTTTGCATGATTGTAATTAGTTTACTTTCACAGCTTTCTGCACGGAATCGTGGATATTTAATCTCAACTTGACAGTAAAAGGTGTTTCTGGCATCTAAGAAAGACGGACACTCAAACAGAAAATGTAGTTCAGTTTCGACCTGACCAGTGTAACAAAGACAGCAAATTCTGTCATCAAATTCTAGAGAACAAAAATGCCCAACCTCAACCAATAGCTGTAGGGTTCGGGTTCTAATTTGAGCAAGAATTGACCTACTAGGCCGAGTTAGTCTAAAAGCACGTAAGGCTCAACTTTAAAGACATTCTTCATCAAAACATAGGTTCTTACCTTTGGTTTCGAACGGCTTTCAAACAACCACCTATTACAGGCCAAATCATGCAAAATATTCTTACAGTGAGACAGATTAACTGAATGTAAGTTATGAAAACAATCCGAAATCCCTAATTCTTCAAGAATGCTCAAAACTTCAGACGACCAATTATTAGTACAAGCAGTGTAGTCCCACCAAAATATTCGGTATGTTAGTCTATCATCCTCGAAATTAATAATACGAGTCCACATTCTCAAAAGCTCAATTTTCCGCCTAACACTGGGGAATTCCCACCCCATGTCATCTATAACAGCATGATTAGGAGCGAATTTGTGAACGCCCAAAAAGCGCGCTGCTCTATTCTGAATGACATCATAATCCTGTAGACTAGAGCATCCCCACCAGACACCTACAAAAATAATCTCTAACAGGCACAACACAAGCATCGAATAATGTAGTGAATGTTCTGTACCTCATATTTTTATTCTTTTTAAATTTATTAATTAAAGCGCCCAAAGCTCTTTCAGCAGATTCGGACAGAGTTTTAGCAGTTTCAGAAAACTTCAAATGTTCATTTAAAATTATTCCTAAAAATTTATATTTGGGTACATATTCTAGGTCTAGTCGACCCAACCGAAATGGATATAAACTACGAGAGACATGCTTGGACCTGAAGTGAATAATATTAGTTTTTTCCTGATTGACAATTAGCCTCCATTCAGAGCACCATTTATCAACTATATTCAATAAACCCTGTAAATTTTTCATCGCTCTCGGCAAGTACCACTATATCATCAGCATAAAACAAAGATGAAACATTATCAGCACCGATAGGAATTCCTAAATTCGACTGTTTTAATTCCGTTGCCAAATGTGACATGTGGCTATGTTAATGACTTGATATGTGGCTATGCTAATGATGTGATATGTGGCTATGCTAATGAAAAACATCAAGTAGTGGCTATCATACCTTATTTTGGTTCATCTTTTATCAAACTACCACTTCGACCACAATGCACATTAGATCACTTCAAAACACACCGTTAGGAATGTTTCTTTTTACAGTTTTAGACATTTGCATGAGGGGCTATCAGAAACAAGGAACTGCGCGAGTTTAATGAAATCTTTTATGTTGCATAAAACAACAAGAGCAACGCGGGGCGTTGAAATGCCCCGACGAATGCACGCAAACAGTGTGCTTCTGGGGTTGCTTATGTTTCATAAAATGGCCACTAGATGGCACAAAACGTCCAATCAATCTGAAAACAGGAACATGCCACAGCTTCTATAATAGAAAGCTATTTACCAAATTTCATAAAAATCTGTCGATGAACTTCATAAAAACAAAGGAAATCAGAAAAAATGAAAATACACTATCAAAATCATCCTTATAATGGTTTAGTTGATCGAGGGGTGGACGCCAAAAGCAGACTTGAAAAGAACAAAAATGGTCAATAGGTGGCACAAAGCATCTCAATTCCATCCGAAAACGGGAGGATAGCATCTGATTCATTTCACCAGCAGATGCCTATATTCCAAATTTTCTGAAAATACAAAGAAAAACCTAAAAATCTAAAATTGTAACCAGGAGGCACTCCAGTAATCAGATCCGTCCAAAAGTNAATTTTGATGCGAATTAAAATGCGTATTTTACAGGAAGGAAAAACTGCTTACGATGTCTGTGGGGAGGAATACGATGGAAACTGGAGCGACGATGACACGGAAGAGAGCGACCATAACATGGAGGAGCCTAAGCGTGTCAAAAAAATAAAGAAAATTCTTGAGGTACGCAACAGTGAAATATTTTTGAAACTTTTAGTACGTAAGCAGTATCATAATTGTTTATTAAATGTTCTTGTTACTAACATGGTGACCATGACGTCATTATCGTTCTTCATTAATATTGCTGCCATCGGATTACCGAAAGAAACACTTCTCTTGTGTAGTGGTAAAAAGAAGTGTTTAAGCAAGCCAAGCCACACCAGTCCATATGTTTTTTTCGTAACATGACTCACAATATCGCATTTGGGAATCCAAACAGATAAACTGTGAACACTGTTGAACAATCGAACACTAGAATGACACACAAAATGAACAAAGTGAGTGTCATGTGGTGCGTAGTACCCGCGTGTTGAAAACATTGCTATAATTGTACATGACTTGGTCCTAGTTGGCAGAAGGGACAGATAGTGGTTCCCAAGAAAACTGGTTGGAGTCGGACTAATCAATTCAAATTTATAGTAACAGCATATGTTCACGAAAACAACAACGGATTTAAAACTTGACATGTTTCGGGGAAATGGTGTAGTCGTTTTAGATCGCAATGATTATGTCAATTCTTTGAATGAAATTTTGAGTGATGTATCGAAGTTCAGACGTGTCAAAGCAGATCCTACACTAACTAGAGAAGGACAGCTGCAGAGGTTTTTACGCAAAATTAAGAATGATGGTCGTTTAGATACTGAAACGTACAGCTATTTGTATCCACAAGGTTCACAGCCAGGTAGACTATATGGCCTACCAAAAATACACAAACAGACAGAGGATTCCATCCCTCCATTTAGACCTATTGTGTCATCTGTGAATACTTTCAATTACAATCTTGCCAAGAACCTATGTAAGCTACTCAAACCACATATAAATGAGGACTACACAGCAGGTGATACATTCTCTTTTGTTTCTGAGGTTAGGGGTCAAGTTCTCAGGAATCGATTCATGGCTTCTTTTGACATTGCGAGTTTGTTTACTAACCTACCTGTGGACGAATGTATATCTTTGGCTACTGACTATATAATGAAAAACAATCCTAGTGTAAAGATTACTCGAGCTGAACTCATGGAGCTATTCAAATTTGCTACCAGCAAAACCCATTTTGTATTTAATGGGGAGGTTTTTAACCAAATTGATGGTATAGCAATGGGTTCACCTTTGGCTCCCATACTAGCTGGCATGTTTTTAGGTCACCATGAGAAAACATGGATTGAGACATACACTGGTCCTCACATCTATTTCTATCGACGATATGTAGATGATGTGTTTTGTATATTTGAAAATCAGCAGTCAGCCCAGGAATTTTTGGTGTATTTAAACTCGAGGCATCCTAACTTGAAATTCAGTGTAGAATTAGAGGTCGATAACATTTTGCCATTTCTGGACGTGTTAGTAGAGCGTGAGGGTACCTCAGTGATAACATCAGTATTTCATAAGAAGACCTACACAGGACTGTACACTTGTTTTCATAGCTTCACATCCTTTGTTTATAAAGTAGGTCTCATAAAGACGCTAATAGACAGGGTATATCGCATTAACAACACTTGGGCTAGATTTGATTCTAATATCAAAGAACTTACAACGAATTTGCAAAAGAATGGCTATCCCCTAGAATTAGTCAATAGGGTACTGAAAGCAAGACTCCAACGTAACCCTGATGATGTTCATCCTGTAGACAAAACTAACTACAAGTACTTTAAAATACCCTATGTTGGGTTTTACGCCAAAATTGCTCAACGAAAACTCAACAAATTGGTGAATGATTACTGTGTGAACTTAAGAGTTGTATTAACATTCAAGTCTCTAAAACTGTCGAGTTTATTTAACCCTAAGGACAAAATTTCTATGGGTCTACGGTCCAAGGTTGTATACAAATTTATCTGTGCTGGATGTGGCTCCAGTTATATAGGCGAAACTGTTCGCCATTTGAAAACCAGGACCAAGGAACATCTAAATTCTGACAGTAATTCACATGTAAATATTCACCTGCAGAGCTCCAATCATTGTTATCAGCAGTGCTCTTTCAATGACTTTGCAATAATAGACCAGGCAGTAACAACAAAGGAGCTTAAAATTCGTGAGGCTTTACATATCAGTTGGTGCAAGCCCAATCTCAATAGGCAACTGACACACCACAGGTTGTCATTGTTGGTATAGTTCATTGTCACTCCCTGTAACTGACTGTATCTGTGCTTCATTACATGTTGCTGGGCCTAGCTAGGTGGCCACTGTATTATGATTTCTGAGGATGGTGTTTAATAGACGACACCGAAACATGTCAAGTTTTAAATCCGTTGTTGTTTTCGTGAAAATTTATAGTATTTGTCACTATTGTGACGTGAATAGGTGCAACAACGATTTGATATACACACACATTACATTTTCGAAAAATTTCCTGGTCTTTTTCCGATTCATTTAATTGAGCACTGGATTCTTTTGACATAACTGTACGTGTGTTTGGATTAATCTATGTGGTCTGACAACGCGGTTTACATAAAGCTTTCACCCATTGTGCTCCCTGGGAGTTCAGAAGGAAGTTGTGAATGATCTGGTCCATGGCCAGGAAATATAGGCCTAACGTTTGAAGTGGTTTGATGTTTTACTTAACTCTGCCCATGACCATCACTGTTTTTAATTTCATCATTTTGATTTCATTTGACTGGATCCACATTGTCAAATGACGTCATGCTTAACATGAAGACTGGCACGGGTTCCATGATTTGCTTGCACGGTCAACGTAGTCGCGTGCAGAACTGGTGTTGCGAGGGAACAAATATTTTGCATATCCTTAAGTAACCGATAATATATCACATTAAAACTGTATTTCGCCCAGATTAGCTGGTTTCAACACTAATGCCAGTACCACATAAGCCCTTTTACTCTAATAAACAGTTTAGTGATGCAATATGCTTTACCCGCGCTAGGAATCTCCATGTATTTCATTTCTAAGCTCATAGAAACTACAGCACATGCCAAATTAAACCAAACAATTCCGCTTCCGTGCGGTCAGTTTCGACTGTAGTTTTCTCGACACTTGTTCAAATGACGGACTATAGGGGTTGTAATCTTAAACGCAATCTTCCGATGCCATTGCATCATATAGAGCGATCGAGTAAGTTGACCTAATTTCCAATTTACTGAACACATTTTACTACACCGATGCCTGCTGCTACTACTCAGACGATGCAAAATCATAATCAACGAACAGGCCCGAAAACCAAGTTAAAAAAACTTCACCGCTGCAACATATAAATGACAGGAATTGACCACACATGCATGTATGCACTGTAGATGTAGATGGGGAAGTTTTTTATCCAATGCAACTTCCAACAGATACAGCGCCTCCCACGTGTAATTACAGGTATGTGGCAATACGTTACCTATGACTACAATGTATAGGTCGTCTGCTCTTCACACAATGGTCATAAATGCTTGCATTCCGTTACCAATAATGTTGGTATCATGTTTTAAATATTGTTCTTCAATTTGTGTACTTTTAATCATGAACTAAATGGAAAATGTGTGACGTCATTAGGGGATTCCGCTCCGCAATTGTATTCCGCACCAGTTGTGACAAAAAAATTTTCGGCTGTGAGAGGTAGCGATCTCAAAATCACTTCGACTGAATATTATGAATAGTTGCATGTGCCAAAATGCAGTAATAGCACTCGGACAGGCAATATTTCAGTTTTTGCGTTTTCAACACATTACCTGTTTTTGCGTTTCCAACTCATTAGCTGTTTCACCTAAGGCCTGAGTGTCGTCTTCACAACATCTCCATACCTGTCTCCATAATACGTGTCAAGGTCGCTCTCTAAATCTTCATATTAATCAATTATTTCTCAAAATAAGTGCTAGTTTAGTTTCATTTTTGTTTGATATATATTGCAATTACATGAGGACTAATACGTCAAAGTGTTATAAACCCCATTTTAGGAGCGGTTCTTGCCAACACTGGTTATCCGAACAATAAAAAGCCCAAAATATAACCTTTTTGTTTTTATAAGTTCTCCCTCAATTGACGCGCCATGACTGATGAGTGTTATCGGCAGTCAATTCTATTTTTTCACATACTACTTTTTACGCAGATTTACCCTTGCACTCAGCCGTGACAACGCGGAATACCTGTTCGTTCTGTCCGTTTTCTTTTGCATATACTGTATAACCGATTCAAGAAAAATGTTTCGTATTCAGGATTGAAGAACCCTAATATTGCCGAGATTCCGAAATCGTGCATGCAAGCATCGCCTGTGCTCATTCGGTAACAATGCAGTCTTGAACCCTTAGCACTCACCTCAGTCCAGAATGTTCCATTGACAGCTAATTAGCCACTAAACACTCCTTCAGGCCGGGTAATAACAATATTGCTACTCCACCTGAACGTGCACACTTGGTCCTGTCTTCCATTTGTGAAATAAATATTGGTGGATTAAAGGCATTTGGTCGGAGTCTTGTGAGCATTTGTGTTACATAAAATGATGTTTCGATGTTGGCTTCAGAACTACATGCGGCAGAGCAGGAAACAAAATCTCTCGGAAGAAGGCATTGATATAGAGCCCGCGCCTGTGGAGAAGGGAGCAAGCGTACGGTCAGCCCAGCTTCCGTTACTACTGTCGGAGCTGGAAAGTCATGAAAACTCAACGGGTGAAGCTGAACCTATGGTTGAGGAGGGTGTTAGCGAGTTAGTGAAAAGTAGAGATGGCGGGATGATGGAACAACCGAGTGTGGATAATAAGCTGACAGGTAGTAAATTGTGTCTTTTACTGGCACTGCACGTGGGGATAAAAAAACAAACGTAAAAGAACTGAACATCCACACATTGTGGTAAAACTACGCACCAGTATGTCATCATTTGGGCACTCACTTGTTTAGATGAAAACTTTAGTTATCCGTGGAAGCTGCCGTGAATAACAAAAACACATAACAGGCCGTTTGCAACAGTGTGTGGTAGCTTAGAGGCATGGCCATACTTTGCACAACTGTCGAGCCAAACATTTATTTCAAAAACATTTTGGGGCGATCGTGGGTTAATTTAAGTCCTTGGAGGACATCTTGCCTCTATTTTCGCATTATTTCAGATAGGAGACAATGTTGTACTTCTGATTAGTTCTCAAGGTTTTCCAAAATAAACACTGTCAGTATTTGTTTGAGACCAAACACATCATGCTTATTTTTTAAGCTCTGGTTTGCTTGCCATCAAGATAAAAATACCGGAAGTCGGTTTTGGCAGAAATGAATAAAGAATTTTCTATCTGACCTAAAACTGAATGATGCATTCTAACTCAACCAACAAAATTGAAATCTCGTTTACAAAGTGTGCTAAAACAGCAATTGTACGAGTTATTCCAAAACTGCGGTGAAAAACCATCCACCAACAATCAAGTGATCCATTTGATGACAGCAGCACTGACGTCACACCTAGATCCTTAGTCGAATACTATAACGCTTGCTAGAAAAGCAAGATCTTGCGAAACATCGCCGTGCATTATCGTTTAGAGCACGTAATTTTGACTAGAGTTTTTCTCGCGGCGATACACAATTAACAGCGTGTTAGAACACAAGTTACCCCCCAACTTTTACGTTACCAGAGAACAGAACAGGGATTGGTTGAAATAGCTCTCCCGGGTAGAGTTCAATAACTGTCTTTCGGATTGAAAATACATGCTATATCTCACGAAGTCTAGCTTTTTTAGAGCTACACTACCGTTGTTGAACTCTATTCCAGATTGCCGGACCAACCCGGAAGTAATGAAGCTTTTTATTTTTTCATAGTTTTTGAATCAGGTACAATCTCGCAGGTTAGTGTTGGATAACGTTGAGGTGATTGGCTGTGGACGTACTCCTGATTTTAACCGTTTAAATTTCTGAAGTGTGCTGTATATTGTCTGCGGCTCATAACTAACATAACAACCTTGCTTCCGTGATTCACTTGCATTTTTTGTTTAATGTAGAGAGGGCGGTTAACTTAACATCAAGCGGTTGTTTGTAAAAATTCAACTTTCTCACGTCGGAGTTGCTGACTGCAACACTCTGACTGATACTGCGGCATTGTGGGTGAGGAAAACTGTTTTCGTTTGTCGTTGTGCAATAACGGTGTCATTCTTTATAAAGCAGTGTTTAGTATCCCTTTAACGGCCCACCCCGTGTCTGTGGCTTATTTTAGGTCTTGTTATGCTTAAAAGTTAAACTCCATGAATGTGCTTCAATTCAAACGGTGAACACTTCCAGTCATAATGGGTGTATATAAAATGAGCAGTCAATCATCCTCTCTCACGGTCTTCACGGACGTTCGCATGTTAATTGTCTCAATGTTAAAAGAACACAACTTTTCTTGACGTGGTTCTTTTTTCATAACTACGTCTCGAGCGACATCTATATCCAACGCGGGACAAACCCTGTACCAACCTTCACTTTGTGTTTGAAATGACTCGTTGTAGCATGTTTGAGACGAGAACAATTCTATAAAAAATAGTCCCATTTCGGTTTCCTTCACGTAAAAAATGAGCCCTTTAACCGTGTAGTAAGTCAAACTTATAGATGCCCCAAGAAACGGCTATATATCATACATGTACAAGAGAAAATAATACAATTCGTGATAAAAAACTGGATCTGACAATTGAGTGTGTCAGAAGTGAATTGTGGTTAACGCCAAAAGAATTCCATCTGGTGAGACAAGACTTGTGTGTATTCGGTTGGAACGTTGTAAATGACAGCTCAATTGGGGACCGTGAAACGGCAAATTTGGTAGAGCTGCACGCCGAATGTTGAAAAGCTATTGAGTGTATCCAGGCTTTGCTCGGTAGGCGCAAGCCAGCCCCCCATTTGGAGAAGTGGGCTAAAAAGTCCGCCTCAGAAAAACAAAAACTGCAAAAATTAGAAAACGAGACGAAAGTCAAAAAACAGGCAGAAACTACCAACATTCGGTGAATGCAAATTTCTGAACATACCCCATGAATGTTAGTAAAAAGTTCACATTCTCAAAAATCTAAGCCTCCCGTTTTAGGCTGCGTACATGCATGTAGCTTTCTTCAGTAGATACGTGAAGTGCCATAATCGCTGAATGAATCAGTGTGTTTGACACTGGGGTGGCCAAGTTGGGGACATGCGTCTGTGTACCAGGGCTCGGCCTCCAATCTTTTGACTCGAAATGGAACTCGAAATTAGGTTTGGCATTTTTTACTCTACTTTTGGGCAAAATCAAGATAAGTGTCTATTATTCTATGCTCGAGTACACAATAACTTACGTAGATAATTTATTGCCCTTAGTTCACAGTTTGTAAACCCAATATTAAAGCAATAAGTTCGAGTTTGAACTCGAAATTTCGAGTTTTTACTCGAGTTTGTAGCACGAATATAAGTGTCTTCAAGGGCAAACTTGAACTAGAAACTCCTATGCATTAACTGTAGTGTATTCGAGCACAGTCTGATAACCAATTATCTTAAGTTCGCACAAAAGTAGCAGAGAAATTGCAAAAAAATAGTTTCGAGTTCGTTTCGAGTACAAAGATTAGAGACCGGGCCCAGATTAAAAACATTCAAATTTTCGTTCAACTTATCCTACGCACGTTATTTCTGTTGAAGATTTACCAGCCTTTGATAAAATGCGGAAGCTTGTGGTCCAGGCAGTCTACCTACCTTGCCGCCCATGTTTCACCATCTACTTGCTGCCCAGGTTTCTTTCCTGCAGTTCTTAGATCTTTGTTCTGATTGTCACGTGATACAGTTAGTCATAAACTGTGACAGTACATGTACCATTGCATTTACAACAGGGAACAAAAGTGGTTTCAACTACTTGGTGAAATATGAAGGAGACCAACGTAAGATTGTTGTGTGTGACAAAAGCCTGCTACCACTGGAAATTAAGAGACTATTTAAAATCCATTCTGACACCCCATTGAAACTGCAATATGAAGATCCTGAGTGGGATAACGACATTGTCTTGGTGGATAGTCCTCAGGAGTTGCCTGATAGAGCGAAAGTACACATTACTCTCAGGGGTGCAGGTCATGCACGGCTGCCTGCTGAGGATGAACATGTTGATCCTCAACCAGCAACTGTGAGTTCATGCAGTAACCCAAACAGGTACAGTGCGATACATGTGTGTTACTCATAGCCATCTAGAGAACAGTGTGATTACATATTAGATGTGGTATCGTAAGATTTTAATCGGCGTGATTTTACTGAGTCGCTACCCTGATAAAAGAAACTGAGTTAGTTCATCAGAGACAAGGTTTTTATTGATTTAACAAAGACGTTCAACACAACAGTGGTTCATCCCGAAAATGTAGTCCGCCTGGCGTTGCTATGGCAATGAAAGGATTGTAGGAAAGGGTGCTGTTCTCATAACCTTTTGTACGCACGTCTCAGATTACTAAACATACCATTGTCTCTGACGCCCAGTGAAAACAAAAATATGGCGATACATTCGATAGCCAGCAATATAACGATCCACTGATCTACATTGACTGTACTAATGTGATACCTATCATAAAAACAGTCATATGTTCAATACACTCATCGGTCGAAATTGGGCAACTCGACCGGTTTGCGTACCTCGAACTTCTGGCAATGACAATTTTATCAAAGACAACATTTCGTTGTAATAATTTACATAGCCACAAGCTGCTGATGTTATATTTTGTGGATAATCAGTGTATGAGCTAATCAAGCTAAATCAGATTATTTAAATAAGCGAGACAGTTTTATTCCAAAAAATATGTTTTCTTTGATGTCCAGGGTGAGCCACGGGGATGAACTTGCTTAGCATGGGCGTTTTCAAATAGGGTACATTTTTCCTTAGTCCGGGAATGTTTTGAATCGGGGAAACAAATATTTTAGTAGAAAAAATGTGCGATTTCCACACGTAAAGCACCAAGTATTAATTAACTTCGGTGCTAAAGCTTTGTTCATCTGTCAATCATTACTAAATTCCTTTTCCATTTTGATTCTTCACAAACAATTCCATAATTCAAGCGTTGACCCATTTTCATCTATCACTTACATGTACACACTGATGTATTAATTAAAACTGCTTTGTTTGTGCATACATCCACCAAATGTACCGAGGGCGGCGTAAATAAAGTCATATCCCACGAGCCATTATTCCGCGTATCGACCTTATTTAATTCTGTTTCATTATTTCGGAAGATTTTTAAATACTTAACCCAAACTGTTCAAATCTATTTACATGTATTTGCGCGTTATTAAATGCTTTCTCCTGTAGAACAAAACAGTTTCAGTTATTATGATTTATCACTTGAAGCGAGATAACAAAGATGACAGCAACGGAAATTGTGCACGACGTTGTAACATTTCCCGAAAATGATTAAATTAAAACAATATTTTACAATGTAGCTACCGTGGAATCGTCGCCTGCGTTTTAGACGATATAACTATTAGCAAATAAAACTGACACTAAAGTGTCATATCATTAATAGTTTCGTACATGTAACATGTTATGCTTGGGACCGGGTTGCATGCTCATTGTTATTTACACTGCAGCAATGCTACTAGTTTAAACTATTTTGGGAAAGTTTGATGATCAAATCGCCTATTGTCAATTCGACATTGACCTACCGTACCTTCTGAAAACTTTCCATGTCAGAGGCGACAGTTAAATTAGTTCTGGGAAGGTGATACCAAATACAATATCTCATGGCAGTATTGCATTTGACAGGTTCAACGCTTATGGGATAAAACAATTATTTCGTACTCTTTTCAGGAATCATAAATTTTACGTGATGAATTAAACGATATGCCCGTTCCACCAAATTGTTTTACCATTTCCATTTCTTAAAATACCCTTGTTTAAAGCTAAATTTCGAGAGGCTGGCTAAAAAGGTAATCGAACTAGGCCTTTTCTCTCATAAACTTGTCTCACAATATCACTTATCGTGAGATGGTTCAATTTCCATTTCCAGTCAAGTTGAGTCGCGAGCAATGCGTAGGTGCGTCATTTTCGATTTCAGAATTTTCGGGTTGACTAAACACACTTAACTCTTAAACATTTTCGTGGGTCCCTGATGGAATGGAAAAAAATTCCCATGACAGAGAAATCTATTCCTAGCGGATAGAACGCCTGTTTTATTTTCGTTTTAATGAAGATAAACATGACGAATTGCATGTTTAAATTGTGACATCACGAACGATTTATTACCTTTATAGGAACCGGGCCATTAGTTACAGTAGAGACACCAGGAGTCTTTCCTTTGTTCAGGCTTTAACGGAAGGGTGTGTTTGAATTTACTCAATCGTTATTTTACATCTCAATACACGGTTTTTTTCTATTTTTTGTTCATCTTCACAGTGTCTTATAGTAGCAGTGAGTATTTCAAAATATGATGCATACTAATCGTCATGTCGTTTCGTTTCTTAAGCACCTGTTCAATTTGGTGTCACTAAAGAATAACAAATCCTTTTGACCAAAGTATTAAGAAAGTTGCAAGGTTCTGTTGCACTCTTGGTTTTCTAATCCAATATGTCAAATGAGTGTTATGTAATGGCTTGAGATTGTAGGATCAGTTTAATTTTTTTTTTTTTGGTAACTAGTTCAACCTATCTGTCAATGTTACGGCGAATTTAGTCACCAATTCTCTGAAGCAGCAGAAAAACCAGTTTGGTACAAATTTGAAAAGTCAGTGCAAAGTATGACTATTTCAACTATTTAGAGTAAGTACCCACCATCTCAGGATCAACGTGTGAGTAAGAGTTTTGATTTGATTAAACAAGACATGTTGTTATTTCAGGGGCAGCACTACACTTCGATAGCAGGTAGCAGAACATTTTGTTGAATTACAGCAGCTGGCTCGTGTTGTGTTTTTCATTTCCGTTTCAATGAATGAATGATATATTTGGTGTTTTGGCCTTTTCAGTGCAAGTGGAGAGACGAAGCACATTCCCTTAGATTATAAATGGCCAGTGGAATCTCTTTCTAAACATTTGTTGCAAAAGTTGACAGAAAAAGAGCCGTTGAGTAAATCAGAACAGTCGTCATTGATCCTCACGGCAATGGACGATTTAGATAAAAAGTTCAATAACATGTAAGTATGTTGTCTCTACGAGATTTCGTAGTCAAACTAAGGCTGTTATAGTCTCCCAAAATAAATATTTTCCAGGTGAACGAATTCTGTTTCAGTGGCAGAGAACTATTCTGGCTAGTGAAATGTAGTCCATTTCTCGCTTTCAAGGACCTCTTTAAAACAGTCCCAATGAACAATGCGGTACACCGTAGTTTAGTTGGCATTTGCTATTCTATGTGTTTCTAATGTCTCATGTTATTCTTTTAGTTACCCTGACCAGAAGGAATACGGCCTCATTGCACGAGCGTTATTGAGGGAATTTCCACATCTTGAAAATCCAGAGAACACGCTACAGGTATTTGTTTGTTAATCTCGCTTGTTACAACACACACCAGTAAATGAAGTGACGGTTTTCAAACATATCTTTAAGTTAATGTTGATGATTAGAAAACTCAGATAATAATTTCGCCAGGTGATTGCTTTACAAGAAAAGAATGTTACTATTTTTGATAATCATAACACACACTAGCACATATTCATGCGCCCCACGTATAAATTTGCCCTCAGCTCTGTCTCATTGTATCTCCTGATACCCTCCTCCCAGGATCTCAACGATGTTTAGCAGTTGTGATTCCGTGAGGCTGACGTCAGATGACGATTTTTGGACTGATACTACTAGGGCTTTCCTCCTTGTCCCAGTTTTGTAATTTTTATTTGTCTCACCACCTTTGGAGTTCCATATTGGATTTTCATTACTTTTGGCAAATAAGTTGTCTACTAAAAAGCCGACTACGCCACCTGTTTTTGAATGTATTTGATAAATCATACGCTACCCAGTGACAACTGATTCAAGACTTGATTTCTTTTTTGCCTGCACCCCTCTTTATACGCCAAAGCTCCCCACAGATCATTTTGAAAATTGGTTCAACTAATTTGGTGTCCTCTGGTGATAGACCCATCTGCAACTGTATCTGTTAAACCCCGTGCAGGGTCGTTTCAAAATTTGACAAGTCTTACCCTAATTAGATTGACGACACATGAACGGATTCGACTAGGCTGTGCTTCTACTGCCACTTTGATTTCTTGCGTTTGCTTCTGCATATCTGGACAACGGATTTATTTTCGTGAAATTTGACAAAAACTTTCGGACTCAATAATGCCTTCAAATTTTGGGACTTGATCAACGGGTTCTGTGCCATCCAACGCAACAGCAATGTTTCTGACAGTAATAAACACCCCCAAAAGCACAGAATTTGTCCCACAGTCGTTAACACTCTCAATGGCTCAAGTATTCAATGTTCCATCTCTGTGACGCAGATGAAATGCACACATCAATGTAAAATGTTGAAATTTAATGTAAACAAGGAAAGTAAAATTAATCAAACCGAAACAAAAGTGATGACTAGGTCGTTTGGTGATTGTCTTAAGCAGGATCGTCTGTCGTGTGTAGTACTTTGCAGACCATAATTGCAATTGTTAATCACTCGTGTAGCACGATCCAAGAAAGTAAATAAGTTAATTTTTACTCAATCTAAGATTTGTCTCAACTTCGAAGCTTCCACATCATTTAAGTTTGACAAAATTAATACAACACTTAAGTCGAAAACTTAAGTCAAACTTAATGAAGATCTCTTTCTTCAAACAGAGACAAATTCGCTTAAAATTGGTTGAGATTTAAGATTTGTCTTACTTTTCTCGGAACGGGCCCCACTCTTGTAATTGTTTTTGTCTGGTATATACCACAATTGTAATTCTTAATGACTTCGTGTGTTACTTGTGACGTCATGTCACAGTTAGTTATTTAGGAAAGTGTGTTAGAAGGTTTAACTGCTAAAATGTATTTAACGTATATTGAGTCGACTCCCTATAAATACAGCATGTTGTCTCTTTTGGTTTGAATTAAATTTTATCAAGTCAAGACTATTTACACTGTTGCGTAACACGCCGCATTCCCTTCCGTATTGTCAAGGTTTGGAAGAAAACAATACAGAAATTCTTCAAAAACCATCGACGAAGGCACATGCGAAAGAGACCAGAAGTCGATGAAAACATTCGGAAACGTACCGCCTCTCAACCTTCGGCTGACTCATCAGATAATCCTTCAACCTCAAAGATTGTGAAACCATCTTAAAGTTTTCAAGGATTTCTNTTTATCAAGTCAAGACTATTTACACTGTTGCGTAACACGCCGCATTCCCTTCCGTATTGTCAAGGTTTGGAAGAAAAAAATACAGAAATTCTTCAAAAACCATCGACGAAGGCACATGCGAAAGAGACCAGAAGTCGATGAAAACATTCGGAAACGTACTGCCTCTCAACCTTCGGCTGACTCATCAGATAATCCTTCAACCTCAAAGATTGTGAAACCATCTTAAAGTTTTCAAGGATTTCTGGGAGATCAAATACAGGAGTATGATCAGGTATGTGTACATGTGAAAGTGTGCATTTATAACTCATGACCACAATGAAGGACTGACACAGTGATTTGACTTATTGACTCTCAAAAGGGGGGCCCCATTGACCGTCACATGTGAGGCCCCATTGACTGTCACATCTGAGGCCCCAGTTTTTAGATGCTGCGGTTATGACCACTGCAGTCAATTACTTAAAGGCGAATGCCACCCGATTTAATTAGTCTTTTTTGCCGTCTTAATCGGTCTATTTCCACATCGCCTCGCATACGGTCGACCTTACCTTGCCAAGAGGTGTCGAGTTAATCTGTGAGGAAGGTGAGAAACGACGCTAGCGACGTCAGTGGTTCATATGAAGATTGAATGCCGCTATGTTGCGGGGCATCGTTCCGCTTGTCTGAACTAAGCAGCCACGAGGAAAGCGAGTATATCGTTTTTTTCTACTTCCTCGAGAGTCCAAAATGCTTAGGAAGTGGCTCATGGTAGTGAAGAATGAAATGTACGCTGTAAATAGCAAGTATGAGGCCGTGAAATATCTCCGTGTCTGTGGCCTGCAGACGACGTCGACAGTGCCTCACGAATGCCGGCTTACCAAATTACTCCATACGTTCCGTTGTCTGAGCTTGTTCACGGCGCCTCTCTAGTATTTCTTCATCACTGTATTCCTGTTCGAATTAATAGCCCGTAAAACTTAACGATCCACCTGCGAAGTCGGGATTGCGAGTTGCCATTTTGGTGTTTATTACTGAGCGTTCTGTTTCAAAATGAATTATTCTCACCCTAACCAATACTTATATAAAACTGAAACAAAGTCTGTCTCATTAGATGCAATTTGTAATGCCTTTGGAGTGTTCGTGAGCGCACGAAATGATTTGAGAATCCAGCAATGAACAAATCACTGCGTTACCGGCTTTAGGTGCAATAAAACTAATTGACGGGACACCGAGAGGCCGTGTGAGCTCATGCTAATTTAGTGTTTGCTGACAGAAACTGTTGTGAAACAACTCGATTTCCACCCCACGATCAGGTGTTAGGGGAATCTTTATTTACATTTGCATTACTCAAACAATGATTGTCAATGTACAACTTCAGTCCTGACGGTGCTGTGGCCAAAGCAGAACTGAATTCGCGGCCGCCGGCCGAGCAAGTAGATTTGCAGTTTCGTGGCTAATTGCACCAACACAATCACGTGCACATTACTTTGGCTCACTAGTATAGTATTTTTTTGACTGGAAGCTTAGTTTCCACTGAACTTTGGCTGGTTTGTTCGTGATGTCTGATCAGTTTCTGAGCCACTGGCCGGGATAACGAGTCAATNAAGCCGTTGGGATATCGAGGTAGGCTTTGATTGACTGTTGGAAAACAAAAGTGAAAGAACGCTATTTAACCTCATATTGTGAAATTATTTACCATTTGGTGAATGACGTGTGTTATTGGGTTATGTTGAAATCACTTGTTTTATACCATATCTGTCCGTGATTGATTCTCGTGCAGGTTTTAGTTGAATGATTGTTAGCCTGGCTAAGTTGATAGCACTGCTTTCAGATAATCTACGTCTTATGTTCAGTGTACAGGTTCACATGAATTGTTCTTTCTGTGGCCATGTTTTGTTGTTACGTACATTTTGTTCATGACCAGGGGTTGGTCTTACAGCTCATTCGTTATCAAACAAATGTTGTTGGTGTTGTCGTTTTGATGTTATTATTGTTGTCAGTGGTTGTTTCAATGCCTTGCTGATGTTGCTATGTTTAATGTAGCTGTTTTGTTGTTTAGCTGTCCATTATTTTCACAATCATTTATTGGCATGTCGGTGTTAAGCGCTTGTTGCCCCATTGTCATGTTGAACTATGTTTACTATGTACTACAGTGTACTTGCTACTAGTTAATGGAAATATCTGAGTGGTACCCCTCTGTCGTTAGTGGTACCCCTCTGTCGTTAGTGGTACCCCTCTGTCGTTAGTGGTACCCCTCTGTCGTTAGTGGTACCCCTCTGTCGTTAGTGGTACCCCTCTGTCGTTAGTGGTACCCCTCTGTCGTTAGTGGTACTCCTCGTGTGTTTTGGTAACCTCTAATAAACTATGAACTGCAGTTAAATGACTTTATATCCCTACATAGTTGTAACCAGCGAAATTTGCACTGGTGATGAAGAAGTCGAGACTGATAAATTGTATAAATATCCCCCTGAAACTAAGTGTATTGTATTGCACCGCAACGCTTTGATTACTTTATTGTGTGTCCTCAGTCAGGTGTAGCTAAAAAAGCCTCAGTTGCGGTGTTGGAAATATTCTTCATACCGAAAATGACGAGTTGAGTTATATTTTATTCCATGCTAAAGGGAAGAGATGCTATTCAGGGTGCGTACAGCTCTTACCTTATTTTAAATATATCACCGACATTCTTAATGTTTCTGTAAATTCATCCTTTCTTGATTTTTTTATCGTTTCCATCATTGACTCCGCATCAATTCTTAGTGACTAATGACAATATGTTTTTATTGCAACTTCAAATTAGAATGGACATTTTGCAAACAAAAACACGCAATACTCTTTTGCATTGGTCGGATCAAGTATTTCTGTTGTTAATTAAGTTGTTCACAATAACCATTTAACAGTTTTAAAAGGTCTGCCTCATGCATGACACCTGCCTCGATCTGAATGATTGGATTATGACATATAGTTTGCAAGAACGATTCAAACTGTTAATATAACGTCAAATATATAACTAATGTGTTTTATTTTCTGTTCCAACTCTCAGTTAAAATCCATGTTTAGTGTGCTACGTCTACTTTTTGGCTCAGTATTCCCAATATTTTAGTAAAATAGCCCTATTTTTTCACAAGCTGCTTGTACGAATCCTGCAAATTAGAAAATCTTCAAACAAGATGCATCATGGGCCTATGGCACGGGACGCCCTACTGGCTAAATCTGGGAGTGTTCTGTTACGATAATACCTGCGCTACTACCTCGCTAAAATCTAGCAGAAAATCACGTCCTCTCATTTAAAATACGCAGTAATATATCACACAATCCTAAAAAGTCTTACATGGAAATTTTAACGTGGTCCTAGGGTTATTGAACGGCTGGCTGGTCTATTCTGACTTACCCGTATTCACTGAGAGGTACTGCCACCTTCCACAACAAAAATGAAATTGCAAAACGTACTGGAGAGAAAATAGACAAAAAAACGACAGCTGCTTGTGCATTGAGAACATGTTGACATAAAATAAGAATAACTCAGCAAACGCTCACAAATTGACAAAAGATGATAAAAACGCTAGCTCATGATGAATGGGATTGATACCCGGACTGTGACGTGCAACGATGAATCTTGAAATAGAAGAGGGTCCACCATGTAACCCTTATCGGTCTATGAAAAAATGCTTTATGATTTGAGGCCCAACGCCTGTGTAATTTTTGCTGCGTTCGGAATCGTTAATGACGTGCCGACTAGACTGCGCGGCTGACCAACGTACATGTACATGTAGGAGACCATCTCCGGTGTAAAGTCAGCACATTTAATAAAAGTTGCGAGAAATGCAACTTTGAACCATTGTCCCACGAATTTGGAATCAGACCAAAGAGGTCAGGGCTTTCACTTTTTTGCTGAGACATTATCGCCTGCGTCACTGGCTCGGGATCACAACACGACCCAGCCTTGTTCACTCAATGCTACTGCCCGTCTCGCATCCCGTCGTCCAACCAAACTTATTGATGCTCATCCAGTCGTGCCGATATGTCCTGGGACGGGCTGGTGGGTGGCTGCCTAATGCCCTCAGCGAGTGTGTTCTATTGAGATTACTAACGGCGAATGAGACAGCATTTGTGGAAGGACAGACTGGATTTCAGCTTGGGTCTATTGATGACGTAGTGAAGGGAAGGGGGGTAGGAACAACCGTAGATTATATTCTGACAAAACTACGTTATGCCATTGGTCTTCAATAGAATGTTTGCATTGACAGAGTACTGGTGAAGAGATTATTCGATTAGAGAAGAGGATGGAGATCCCGTTCTATTTTGCGAAATCAGTAGTAAATGTTAATACTTCAAGTATTGTGGCAATAATATGTTCAATTTTGACGGCCGATGTGATTCCATTTTTACGCCGATACTAAGATAGCCCGAGTTTCAGTGAAGTCAAATGGGATGGTGCTGTTTATGAGGCAGCTTTGGTCGTATATTTGGGCTCTCACTTCGACATTATGTGCAATAATTGACGAATCGTATGTACGTGTACAGTCGTGTACCTCTCATTAATCAATCTGCTTCTGATCAAGTCTAAATAAAAAATGAATCTGTTTCGCCCAACGCAACGGACCCGCTAAAAGCCACGGACTCTGAAAATTTCTTTCACGAATTATCTCGCAAATTTTACTCACTAGCTGTAACGAATTTTGCATGCCTGAGGACTGATAGTTAATCCATATTCGTGGCTTGGTAGGTTGTTCCATTACAAAAACCAGGCAAAATCTTCATCCCTGCACAAAATTGCTCGTGGGCTCCATTTCCTTTTTCTCAATGCACTTGAAAATGCGTCACTCATTGGTTGAAATATAATGGAAAAGTTAGAAAGAGTCAATCAGCAGGTACAATGAATCACTGTGATTGGTGCAACTTTTAATTAGAATGGGTTAAATTTTTCTTTTCAAAATATTCGCCATCGATGGGGGTATTAGCAATACAAGATTTGTGCTGGTCCGTGAAATTTCTGGTTGGCGGAAGTTTCCAATCTTTTTGACGGATTAAAATATTGCGGCGGACATTGAAATGACTTCCAGGTCGAATGGAAGGGAGGATAACATTCCAAAAGCATTCCGGAATCAAAATTGAAGTGTTATCTCTGTAAGGACCTAGGTTTTATGTTGAGGATCATTTTGTGCCCTTGGTGCCAAGTGTATGTATCACGTTTTGGCCATTCATGGACATGAATGCAAAACTGACCTGATGAAGATTTATAAACTTAAGATAATTAACCTATACCTACGTACCTGGATGTTAAAAGCTGGATCAGGTATGCAGAAACAAAGGCATTTCTGGTCTTAGTTTAGTAGTTTTGATCATTGACAATAGATGTCGCCGTAAACACCAGTACCTTCATCGTGGGTATTTCCCACTCCAGCTCTACCAGATCCTGGGCCGTTGTGTTGACTTGAACAAATAATACATTTATTGGCACTTTAAAAAATCTTTTCTATGACCATTGAATTATATCAGTAGTTTCATAAGCAATGTCAACTTTATTATGACTTTTCATGTTGTATCCCTCACGCTCTTTTGTCCTTCTTTCCATGGTGTCAGCAGCAATGAAGTTCAAGAACTTTTTACCATTTCTAAAGACGTCACATGTTTTGCCATACAAAGTTTTATTGATTCTTTTCGTCATTTGACACTCAAATAGAAATCTTTCGAATTGGTGCACTCCAACAATTTCACTTTGCAATAACAGTAACACTAAACCCTGCGCGTTTATTACTTGCAATTTCTGGTCTTGGAAAAAACATTGTTAGTGTACATTGTTTAGTAAAGACCTCGGGCGGTGGAATAGAATAACTGGTAATATTGTCATCTGTTGGTGTTCAGTTGTTGGGATGTGTTACATGTCATTTTGAGCAGGTGCATGCAGCTATTTAAGCAATGCACTCGGTGTAGTTCGCGACAAGTTCCTTGAGTGTTCTGTATGTTGTCCTGAAAAATTGTTTGACTGTCAAGCTTAATATAAAGATTCCACGGAAATTATTGAATGACCCTTTAACCAATTCCTGATGTTAATCTCTGTTACTGTTTTCTTGTTGAGATGTTTAGTTTACAGTTGTTTTTATTTTTTATGCAATGCTTGTTGACACTTGGTTTTGTTGTTGGGATTCTTGATGATGACCTTATTGTTGTTACTGTTGTTGTTACTGTTGTTGTTGTTTTTGAGGTTCCCCACTGATGTCTTCTTGTTGGTGTTGTCACGAGATTGTGCGTGTGCGTATGTTTGCGTATATTCAAAAATTTGGATAGTACTTGTGTTGATCTTTGTTGTTGCCGCTCAGTAGTGATGGCGCGTGTTCACGTGCTATGTGGGTTACTGGTTGTTACATACTTTAGTGATCAAACTCTAGGATGTTGTTGTTGTTACTGTTGTTGTTGTTATTGTCGTTGTTGTTGTTGACGTTGTTGTTGATGTCTTGTTGTTGGTGTTGCAACGTGACTGTGCGCATGTGCTGCATGCGATTGTGTGTGCATATATTCAATTGTTTAATTAGTACTTGTGTTACTATTTGTAGTTATCGCTCAATAGTGATTGCACGTGTTCACGTGCTGCATGTGGATTGGTAGTTACCTACTGTTAGTGATCAAACTCTAGGTATGTAGACGTAAGTCTCCTATAGTATAAAGTCGTCTTGCCCCTGAACAATATCGCACTTTACCAAACTTGTAAGTGCCATTTGAATGTGTAGACTGGGCATTATTATGCATACTTAGACTGGACAGTATCATACATACTTAGCTTGGACATTATTATCCATACTTTAAAATTCAGATCTTATCTCAGCCGAGCAGTCTCCTTCAAACTTTATTAAACAACATTTCTCGTTCAAAAACAAGTTCCGTTCTTAAAATTCCCTGTTTTAAGATTTGACCTGGATTGTTGTAGTTAGTGTGAGGAAAAAACGACGAACTGTCAGCTCATTCGAAGTTCTGAAATAACATGCAATATACCACAATATTAGCGTCAAACTTTACCACTACACCAAGCAGCGACTGACGTCATCAAGAGTGAAAATAAAATACTTAAATGAGCACGCGCAATAATCCCACGTTCAACAAACCACATTGTACTGTACTTATACGCTACGAAAAATAAGACACATAATTTCCATACAAATGATATCTTAATTCGGTGAAATTTTTCTCTCATGTCCTCTCACTTTTAAATCACCGATCTCTAGTTTGAATGCGGGTATCGTCTCGTCAGGATCTTTGACTTGAGAATTATAGTCAGTTACCAGTGGTAACCTACTTTAGCAGACGATAATTTCCCGGTCGAAGCTTAGCGTGAAAAAAACGTGTTTTAAGCTATAATAGTTGGTAAACCTTAATTTATAAATTCAATTTATTTCTATAATATTTAAGTTTTCAATTGGTTTTGAGTAAAAGCATTATTTGACAAAAATAGCCGGGCTTTTCTTAAAAGGTCACGACCTCCGACCCCGGGCCTCTGACATAGAAAGTAG
>NMRA01000095.1:302480-339942 GCA_002633005.1 Phoronis australis | reverse complement strand
AGACTCTAGTTTGGGTCTGTGACCGTGAATGTTAATGGAAATAGTTCAGGAGGAAGTTCACCCTCTAAACTGCAGTCGCAGGGTTTAAAAGTTATTCAGTGAATCCAGGTGTTCGTGGACTAAACGTCCACCTTATACACAACCTGTCGCTAGTGAGCTTAAATCTGCAGTTCGCCAAGCATGCGTGGCTGAAACAGGAAAAAATGTGTTACTTCAAGGTACTGGGACCGGCTATGTTGCGTGGCTGGCCCTATGATGTACAGTAGCCCGATTCATGGGGGGAAGTTATCCCAACCTTCCACACAGCCCAGCAACCTTATATGTTGGCATGATTTGAACTTGGCGAACAGGGCGTCAAGTTTTATTGAATGTAAGTTAAATCGCGTATGCATTTAGGGCTAATAAGTTTAATATGATTAACATGAGGCAATTGGTTTACGCAAAATTAACAAAACGCGCAGTCCCTTGCACTGCAGTATCAAAATTGGTCATAAACACAAATATGACACCTTTTCATTTGAAACAGACTTCACAAATAAACGAGGTTGGAAAAATACTAAATTGTATACTAAATAAGGTCTTGTCCAGAGAATTCTGCAATGCGTTAATTGGTACATATATATCTTATATACTGTAACGATATTGGTCTTATACACATACAGACCATTCACAGCCCACACTCCTGTTTACAAACGTATATGGCACATATCACTTATACTACTAACACCGTTAAAATCACTTTTTGCATAAACGGGAGCGAGAGCAAAGGTTGCTATATACATCGTCTTTGTCAACAGGCCGCTTGACATACAGTGAAGCTTTTGTCCAACTGTTACTCTCTGGAATGTCCAGTATATTTAGCATAACTTCCTGGCGCACGTGTTACCCCTTGCAATAAACCTCCTGTTCAACTGCAGTCTGAACTGGTGGAAAAACGCCGTATATTAGTATAGTGATCAGGTTAAGTTTCATTTTAAACTGGCGAACATGTATACAATTTATACTGATATTTACAGGAGTTTGGCGATTCCGACTTAAAATGCACCTGCCAGTACGACGTCTTTTTAAACATTCATTTGACTACGAAATAACCTGCATTCGATTTGACTCGGTCAAATATTGGTGGAAATAATGGGTTTCTTGATTTTCTAAATCGTTTCGAATCACAAGCTATGGATATTATTCGTGACGGTATTCTTTGACTAGTCAGGAATACGTTAAAACAATTGGTTTGGCCTAGGTGACCTAGCTTTGGTTTTGTATTTTAAATTTCTTTGATCAGCTATTCCAAGTTCAAAGACTAGTTTCATGACTTCATATTGATTTTAAACACACTAATTCTAAGCTAATTATATAGATTCCACGGACTGTTGCTTGACCTCCGATGACTTGTCAGCGACATGCAATCATTTTGAACAATATGCTAGTGATGATTATCTGAAATACTTATTCGTTTGACGATTATATTACCTTCGCCTGCCACTAGGTGGCTCGCAGTGTCACCAGTCTGCCTGGCAATATATAGGCTGACTGTCCGTGGTGACTAGTCTGCCTCTCAAGCTGACACCTACAAATAACACGAGCATGAATTGACGCGGATAATTTCTAACATTTGACATGGTTTCAACTAACAATTAATGATGCCCGTGTATATTGCACGTCAAGGCGGTGCAGTACATAGTTAAGCACATGACAAGCTCCCTGGAACGCCGTCTTCCCTGTTCACATACTGTTAATAAAATCTTAGGAGGCTACAGCTGAGTTGTAATTCCAATACCCGAAAGTCATTGCCAACCAACGCCCAGCTGTGCTGCATTTGCCTTTTTTGAAAAATAACATTAAACTAAATTTTACCTTCGTTACTGAGGATCAAAAATTTAAACAGCCTCATTAGTATTTAACATAAACCCATGTAGTTTTATTTTTAAAATCCTTGATGCTCCCAAAATGTTATCATGAGAACAAACATAATAACTTTTTTGTTAAATATTATCTTTTCACAGACTTCGCCGTAGTATTCAAACATGGCTGTTTTTCAAAAACGCTGGCGTCAGAATTCGTTCAAAAAAGACATTAGTCTATTTTTGGCAATTCTCAGGGTAATACGCTTGTAAAACGACTGCAGAAACATATTTGTAGTAATAGAATGAAGGATTCCGAAGAGAATGTACATGTGGTTTGAGTGAAAATTAGAAAAAATAAACGATCCACCAATCTAACGGCATGAATAACATGACCAAATTTCGTTTGATACAAATATTCAAACTGGAACCTTAGAAAGACCACTCCAGATTTCGGATTTATCATGCTGTTTTCATGCAATTTCACATGTTTCATAAAAATAATAAATAAAACTATTTTTAATGAGATTGATGGCACTCTGACATAAATCCTATTATTTGGGCAAATAACATTAGGCAGCCCTTCATGCTTCATATCCAACTCCTAGTTAGTTCCTACCAAGTCCGATGGTAGCGCTGTTTGGTCTTTCTCTCCAGCTTCCTGTTGGCCCAGCCACAAGCAACAGTACGTTCACTCGTAAGTTTTCCTAATTATCCAATTTTATACTTCTTCCGATACTCAATTGTACTTTGGGTATCGGAAATGTGTGTGTTATCTATTGTAATTAAGGAACCCATCTGGTTCCTTCTGTGAAATATTTATTTGTAGAGCTGTGACCCTGAAATTGAATAATAATCCTCCATGGAAAAAGGCGTGCCAAGTGGCACGCAAAATGTAGAGACGTTTCATATAAACCCAATCTGCATTTTCTGAAACACGATGTTCCTCAGTAACTTTGCCAAATTTGGACGTCAGGTATGCTTGTTTACCACGGGAAATGGCACCGCAATTTCAAGCATTACGATTATTTATTTTGTAAAAAATGAAGGTGTCAAAATTCCTTAAAAAACGGATCTTGATTTTTGACAGCTGTCAGGGTCAAGGTATTAAAAATCGCAGACACAGTTTCGTAGTTAGTATATTAAAGGAAAAAATATAATTTTCACACTAAGCAAATCATTTGTGAAAGTTACGGCGACCATCTTCAAAAAATTTGTTTTTGAGAAAAAAGGTTGGTCATCGTTTTCGTTCATATAATGAGACCCTGACAGTCAATCGAAATATTCACATTGATGAGTGTAATATTTATACTTCAAAATGTTATTTATAAGTCCGAACTTTGCAAATGCTTTCTCACCGCAAAAGTCTGTTGCTTGAGCTATAAGTCGTCCACCTTCTGTTCGCTGTGCATAGTGTGGCGGGCCTGCAGGAACATATTTCAATTACAGCGTGTGTTCATACAACATTTGAGTGAGCAAAACGTGCTTTAATCAATGCGTAATGAATTTTGTGCTTGTCAAGTGACACGTTCTAAATCTGTTCATTTGGTACTACTTATCTGTACCGTAAAGACAGCACTTTCAATTGACGATCAAACGAAGTATATATTAACTCTGTGAAAAAAAAAACATTTTCTGAAAAAGGCCAGACGCAATTCCAATCTGCCATCAATTGGGTCAAGTAGGTCGTGTAACTGAAGTTTAGCAAAAAACAAAGGTGCACCTATAAAAACCTACATGTTTTGGCTTAAATAACAAGACTCAATTTCGTAATCCCAAAAAAGCCGGTACAGTTTCCTGGAACCTTCCATTTTTCATGAAACTCACAAAACAATATTTTTGGTTTCCCTGTATGCAAGCAAGAACAATTCCTAATCGATTTTTTGGGAGCAGTGCTTCAAGTTTAGTATGTGAACACAACGACCAATTTCTGAAGAACGATATTCCAAGATTTGCAAAATTTGTACATTGATCCAGAGTCCCAGGCAAACTTACAGCACCGGGAAATTCGTCCCTGTGTTAAGTTTACGACGTTGTTTGGCACTGCCGATCCATATTGATGTCGCAATCTTCTCATTATACGGTGTAGTTGCTCATGATCAATGCATGTGGTCAAGCCCTTCTCTCGTAGCTTCGAGATAATAATCTCGAACTCGTCTAGCAATATCATGGGCTGCCGTCTGTCCGTCATCTTCAGATGCTCAAATCCACTGTGAAAACAAAGAAAAGAAGTGTGTGTAGATACAGTAACTAAACAGTAACGATTCAGTTGGAGAATACATGCAGATTGTAAGCCTGTAACTATTGAGTTGGAGAGTATGAGTTTGCATGTCCATTGTATACCTTCAACTATCCGTTCGGATAGTGTGTTTACAGCGGTCGTATGCCTGTAATCATTTAGTGTGTGAGTACATTATAGGCTTCTAAAAATGAATTGAAGAATGGATATAATCGGTTGTGCTATACACAGCCCCCATTGGTCACATTGTCAGGCTCTACATCGGTTTCAACGGTTTGGCTGTTCGGTTTTTCCAAAAATCATGAAGTAGCGATTAAAAAATTCGCATAATAGTGCCTGTATGAGAACCACCTTGATGCTCGTTATTTAGTAGAGAAAACTGGCTCTCAATGTACTGAGGCGGCAATATTTGTTTAATGTGGGACTGAATCGCAAAATATGCGTTTCTGTTTCCTGATTAAGCCTCATCGTTTCACGAGATGTGCGTCCGACGTCTAAGCATCAACAATGAGTAGCTTATAGTGAATGTCTCCTAGTTCCCTAGTGATAGGTCGACTTTAGTTGTATGCGGTGATCTCAACCAAGCAACGTTTCTCCTAACTAGCTAAACATATTCTCAGAAAAAGAGTCTGCAATAACACCGTTAGCATCTGTCCCGCTTTTTGGAAAGAATAACACTTCAAGTTGAGGCTTCGATGATATACATGTATTCTGCAAACGGCGATGGGCGACCAAAACCACAAGTCGTTTGTCATTACATAGTTACACATGTCCACCAGGTTGTTTGCTCCATTCACTCTATACGACGGGCATTACAGCAAAGATAAAAACGCCGTGCATATGGCTGTTTCCGTATGTTCGGATGACCATTGCGGCTTTTTCGTTTTAGGATATTGGCAACTATGTACAGATTGTCATTAGATTTATTTTAGGAGAAGACTTTTCACAATGTCTATGCCTATTGGATACTCATTCTGATAAAATGACTCTGCAGTCGGCCTCCAAACTCACGAGAGACAGCGATCTAGACGTTTATATTGTTTTTAGCTTTTAGGCTTCCTGACTTTTTAAGTATTGTTCTGCTAAATTTCAATTTTCTGTCTTGATTGCGTATATTTTGGAATAACATTTTCTAATTACAATAAGACTTTTTGAAATACAGGTGTTTCTATTATATTGGACAAACTGTATTTGATTGATTTAATCCGCTAGACTTACTGTAGTAGATGACTTTCGAAAAAGCCTTGTCGTTTCGAAATTCACTGTTCCGCCACACAGCGATCAGGTCTAATAAGCGTGCATGCGTTTAGCGCCACCTACAAGTCCCTTGTAATGCGGACGGGACTTTCCGAGCAAGGAGTAAATGCAACCTTTCAACACATTTACTACTACTATGTTTCAAATTTCCACAATTGTACTGTAAGCTGAGACGTACTATGCCTGACGAAAAGAGTAAACTTTTGAAATAGCAATGGATGGAAAAGGACGTCATTTTCCATACATGTATATTCCCCGCTCGAAGAAGAATCCGTGGCAATGTCAGTGGTCGCAGATGACAAAAGGGATGACATACGATTCCAGCCGGTGTCCATAAGCTAAAATCATTTTGTATACTTAAACTATTCGAACAATTGGAGTAGCGGACGCTAGAGTTTATTCCTCTGTTTTTCAATTGATGAACCACTACGTTGCACACTGTACATGTATGTGCATGCAGTAATAAAATTTCTGCCCACCGAATCTGAGTCGTGATCAGTCGAAAGGCACTCCCGTGTTCTCATTACTGTAGACAGTGTATAAAAATCAAACAATGTAAGCCGTTAAAACGTACACAACGAGAGACTGTAGAGTCCAGCAGTCTTAAATTGACAAGTTCACTTTATACTTGTTGATGACTAAATAGAGCGTAATAAGCTCAACTCAACTGAATATATTACGTCACCTGAACTTCCAAAAGTTGTTCTTGAAGACAGTGATCAAAATACAAGAGAGTTTGAATGTTTTGTTGCATGTTTACTTCACAGTCGACGCTCCTTTTGACGCTGCCGGGTAGACTCAATCTTAGGCTCGTGAAACAAAACCTTGAAGCCGCAAATATAATGAATTGTATAGATGTCACGTGCATTCCTTATTAACACGAAATATAGAATCGAGGGGTCATTGCTGAAAGAAAATAAAGCAGTTCGAAGTAAACGTCTTCGATTTCTTCATCACTGCTGAAGAGATGACGCATGGGAATATCTGAGACCCGGTAAATTTTGGCACGCTATTGGTATTTCTACAGTGGTCCCAAATCGACTCCGTAAAGTCTATTTTCACAAAACACCAACGTACGTTTGTCAACTACATGACGGTGTCACATCTCAAACTGTTGAGACGCAAGTGAAAATAAATTAAAGAAAAGATAACAACAATGAAGAATGCTGATGGTCGGAGCTACATTGTTAAGGAGCACTGATTAAAAGTACATGTATTTTGTTGAAGTACTGAGTTTAATGAGACTCATGATGAGTACCTTCGAATTCATTATGAAACAAAGTGGTCGCAGATCTTGAAACCTCATTTTGGATAACGGCCCTGATAAATCATCTGTTGGGTTGAAATAGTGAGTTGAAGCAGACTCTAAACGAGTCTTCTAATGCATGATGAACAATGTAGTTGAAGGTAGGTGAAGCCTGACAGCGAATCTTCAATTGCATGCTAATTATTATGAGTGTGTTAGATGACTCTACATTCCTTTTGTATAATGGCAATACATATAATACAGCAATGAATGGACTATATTATAATTACGACACCAGAACTTCCCAAATTTGTTCTTAGAGACAGTGATCAAAATACAAGAGAGTTTGAATGTTTTGTTCATGTATACTTCATAGTCGACGCTCCTCTTGACGCTGGGTAGACTCAATGTGAGGCTCATGAAATTTAAACCTTGAGGCATCAAACTTAATGAATGATATAGTTATCACGTGCATTCCTATTAGTCAACCGGTCGGGCTCAAAAACTTGAAAATCATTAATTTCATTCTTTATCATTGCTTAATGAAAATAACACAGTTCGACGTAAACGACTTTGCTTTATATATCAATGCTGAAGGGGTGACTGCGAGTTTGCCTTATTCTCAAAACACAAGCTCACTTGTACATGTATACTACGTAACTGTTCCAATGGTAACGTGTGTTGTGAGCGGAGACACGGTATTATTTATTCCCATAAGCATGTCAATTGTTCCGCGGAACTTTAACCTTATATCGCACAGTATGTATGAGATACCTGGACGATTAGCTGTATCACCATCTTATATCCCGCAATACACAGGTATGACATGACTACTGCAAAGACTGTTCATTCAGATGTGTCGTTTCCATAAATTGTTTCCTAGAACTTTTTAACATACATGTATTATTAACTCAGTTTAAAAGACATTCCCATATGCCTGGGCTCGGAATGTTTAAAGTACCAGTTTATTCACAATGTTAAAAGTGTGCACTGGTTGATTTGACCTCTGGTCTTCTAAAATTAATCTGAATCTCGTTTTATCAATACAAAATACAAAAGCAGAAGAAAACCCACCAGAAGTGAACACTGCATCCGATTCCGTTCCCTTTCACAAACCATTTGCTACTATTTCAGTTCATACTCACTGAGTAATGACGTGATTGTCAATCCCGCCGCCGTATTGTGATTGGTTTAGCCACTAAATAAGTATGTGACGTGACGTTCCAAGAGATTCACATTGAGCCTACTCTAGAGTCTAGCTCAGGAGGTGACTACGGATGTAGAGTCCACTGGAGACATAAACATACTTTAGTCAACTTGCTACTCGTTTGTACGTAAGCTGTTTCACACTGGTGTTTCTACATTCGTCCTCTTAAAACGTGTAATTGTGTTTCGTTATTTAATATTTTATGCTTTAGCAAACTGTGATAAAATATCATTGTTCAGTATATCCAAAGTGGAAGTATCGTCAATTCTTCATATTTGGGAGTCAAATTCCTTGAAAAAGGAGACAAAGAATGTTTTTGTCATGTGGTATATTTTGCCACTCTCTAGAACGTCAATCACCTATCGTAGTAACCCACACTGGCCTTCTAGGTCAACTGTTTTCATTTTCTTTAGACCTTTTATAAAGTAATGCTGTATGTCCTTCATCTCACTTTTAGTAGTACCATGCTTCAACAGACTCACACTAGGCCCAGTTAGACTCATCCTGGGCCAGCTACGTTTACCCTTTGCCTACCTAGACTCACCGTGGGTCCAATATTATTGACCCTCACGCGTTATCTGAGACTCTATTGAAGATATGGAGTGAAAGTGGCTTCAAATACTAGTGTTTGGGGGGGTTGCCGGGGGTGGGGTGGTTTACACGTCGGAATCATAGACGCCCTGGAATATTGGGAAGCCCATTTTGGACACCCTATTTTCGAAATCCTGGATAAAGGCTTGGCGAGTGCACGGCCAAACGTTTGTTTACGAACTAATTCCGCCAGTGTAGTTATATGTTATGCGTCCTTGATCATTTATTTTTGAAACTACTCTTTCTGTTGACGTAATGAAGCTGGGCAACAGTTAAATGCGCAGAACGTCAGGGCGTTTTTGTGGACTCCGCTATAGCACGTGGCGTTTACCATCGATAACGGCTTGTAAATTAGACACGGGTCTTGAATGTTAGTATCTGCCTTGAATTAAAATCTTCAAACCAATCATTTGTGATGCATTCGTTTGCTTCATTTATTATGTTAGAAATATCTCATTAGTTTTTATCCATTAAAATAAAATATAACTTCAATCAATTGCATAACCCCATTGATAAGTATTTAATATTTTATTATTTTTGTAAGCCAGACAGAAACCAATAGTTCACTAAACGCTTTTGATGAGGACCATTTCACACTTAAATAAAACCACTTACCTGAAATGATCAAGACTCGTTACATGCACTTGGCTTCGTAGTCAGCTTCAAGTGTGTCATCGAGCACTTTCCTTTCACATTATATATTGGTCCGCTACTAAAGCCCGGGACATGTCACGTGTTTGAAAAAGACTCCAGTTAAACCTGACTAGACTCAAGACGCACTGGGATACTCAAGAGAGTCTAAAGAGGCTCAATGTCGGATATTTCCCAGTTCAGTAACTATTGTTATCATGGGAAATGTGTCAGTGAGTACCCAGTGTACAATTTTATAGTGAACGCTGACAACATTGGTATGAAATAAAAATAACGATAAGCACAACATACATTGTAATGGTTGGCCGCATTCCAGAAATCAGGATTGTTCTTTAACAGTTCGTATTAGACTTCTTCGTGGTATTTATATTGTCAAAAGAGGTTTCCAGCCTCACAACGAGTCTCTTGTCTTCCACACAATTACAATGCTTGCGGGACTAGTTTACCTTTTTCCCTCATTATCGCAATGGACGGAACATAACATGAACTTTTCGCAGGCACCCTATACTTGATAGCATTACAGTGGCTATCTATCAAAAGTCTAACTGTTTAAAAAGTCGTGTTTGCTAATCTACGAGTATTTGCTATTCTACGCATTCTCCACCAGCTCTGTTACAAGCTAATAACAAGGAGATTGACCTAGCCACTACAACGGAATAATTTAGTCAAATTTGTGATTTCGTTAAATTGTGTTGTCATACTATTTTAACACATTATATCATCTTGGATTAAAAACTGGTATCTATAAGCTTAGGTCCTGGAATTCTTAAGTAGCAGTTTTTTTCGCAATTTTACTGCTGCGCAATGATCTAATTTACGCTTACTCTGCTAACACTAAAATAGTTCTTGTTTTAAATGTAAAAATGCCAGACCAGATAAAAACTTACCACTGGCAAATGACGAGTGCGCACAGTCCTTTCACAGACCCTGTGCGACTCGCGTGTGTTTACCCTCCATTGGAATACTGCATCGTGATTGGTTCAGCCACTAGTGACGTGAAGATTCAACAGATTCACAGTGAGCCTAGTACATTGGACTCCAGATCAGAAGGTTACTAGGGATGTACCTATAGAGTCCAATGAAGACTCAAGCAGTAGTCGAGTCAACTTACGACTCTTTATACTTAGTCTATTGTACACTGGTCTTGCTAAATTCGTTCACGTGAAATGTGTAATCTTCCTTTGTTTAAAAACTATTTTCACCCATCAACAACTACTCTGGTGCGCCACTGTTCAGTATGTTCAAAGCTGAGTTATTCGTTCACGCTTCACATGTGGAAGTCAAATCGCGCAAAGATATAAGTCTTGTCTTTGCCTGAGACGAATATCACTTATTATTTTTGTTATGTGGCATATTGCACCACTGTCTCGAAAGTCTGTAGACCTTTTATGCAGTATATTTTATGGTTCCGTGTTCCGCATTATATGTTATCAGTCGCTTTACTAGATTATGTTTCAAAAGGCTCACTTTGTGCCAATTAGACCCACTCCGGGCCAGTTAGACTTACTCTGCGCCTTGCTATACTCTCCTTGGGTCCAAGTTGATTCATCTTGGGAGCAGTGTGTAAGGTTACCGGCCAGAGCGAGCGACTCTTGGGGGTCGTAATGGTAAGCAGGTTTTCAAGTACTAGCCTAGTGTGTCCATTGTCAAAACCTTTCTAATACGAACTGATTCCGACAGTACAGTCATGTGACGTTTCTCGATCATTCATTTTTAAAACTAGTTTCCCAGTTGACATAGTGGAATTGAATAACTTGATATTTAAAGATCAGAATAGTTAACCATTCAAAATATCAGCAACCTTCTTCAGTAATTCTTATTATTATTCCAACTCCCGACGTTGACATTGTTACTGAAGATTTTGTAGCCTCCCAACGAGTCTCCCTTGTCTTGATCACAGTTACATGTGCATTACAATTGCCTCAACGGTGAGGGATAGTCTACTTTGTTTTTGTATAATGGCGAACGTCGTCGATCTATTATATCGATGTTCAGAACATAATGACGAACTTGTCGCTGGCATTCTATACTTGTTGGAAAGTCATTGGCAATTGATCAAAAATTGTTTTAAAATTCTTGTTGAACTGCGAATAGGCCGAATTTTCAAAATCTTACAGGTCACACATATATCTGTATCAACAAGTGTTATGCTCATAACGTATCTCATGACGTGTGCCACTCTAATATTTTTACTCATGAATATTATTCCGTGTAAACGAAACAACCAGGTCTATCACAACCAGATTACCCGGAGGAACACGCGACCACTGCAAAGGATATTTAATTCAACGTTTGTAATTTCGTTAACCTCCGATTAAAAGCCACTGCCACATGCCCACACACGATCTTTGTCTAAGTAGCAGTTTATTCGCAATTTTAATGTTGCGCATTAATCCAATTTACCCTTGATCTGCTGAAATTAATCTAGATCTCATCTTTACTGTAAAATACTAGAGCTGATTAAACTCACCAGAAAGACTAGTGCACGTGATTACTTTACATGACCCTCTGTGACTCTTTTTCTTAATATTTATAACAAAATCCGCAATACAACAATTATACATAACCCAGAAAGCGCCAAGAGGCGTTATATCTCTTTGTGACTCTCGTTACACTGTCGGTGTTTACATCGCTTGTTGAACTCACGGCTGCTTCCCCAGAGGTAATAATGATTGGTTTGGCCACGGATTAGACACGAGATGTTTCCAAAGATTAGCACTGAGCCTACCTTAGACTCAAGCTCAGATGACGGCTTGGAATATGGAGTCCACTGAAGACTCAAACAGTCGTTGAGTAAACTTATGACTCGTTTGTGCATACTGGTCTTGCTAGATTCGTCAACAAAGGATATAACGGCATTTTACCCACCACCAAATTCGGATAAAAACCACTGTTATGCATCATCGCTGAGTACGTTAAAAGTTGAATTAATTTGAAATCCTTCTCTTTTTGGAGCCAAAGTGTTTGCCAATAACAGCTAATAAATTACATACCGATCTTGAATGATAGTGTGCATTTTGAGTTTAAACTTCTACGTCACTCATCTGCCATGTATTTTTTGTTTATGCTAATCTAAAGAGCACATTTTATATTACGCGCTCAGTGTAGCTCAATCCATTGAAATAAAATGTAATTTCAACCAATTGCAGATGAGGTGACCCATATTTGAACATTTTCCACTTATTCGCAATCCACAAACCAACATTTGGTTTAACTTTTTCGTAAAGACCACCCTTACATCAAAATCACTTACCTGTACGTGAAATGATCTAAAGAGTTGTTACTTGCCCTCTCTGTCCGTCTCACGTGTGTTTCCGACGACCTACCTCATACGATATTTACATGTACATGTATTGTTCTGCTAGTGACAGCCGCTAAATCTGTCACGTGACGGAAGACTGCTTGAGTCCGACTTGACTCAAAGACTCAAGAAGACTCGAGAGACTGAGGGACTCAAATGTTTCTTTCAGGATTTTCCTGGTCTATATACGGTAAATAATGTTCAATTGCAGGAAACGGCTCAAGCGTGCAGCAGTTCAATAGCGAGAACCTGCAACAAAATTCCATGTTGTAGGAGATATTCGTATGAAAACTAATTGTAGTTAACAATGGTTTACAATACAAATTTACAGAAGACTTCTTGTATAAGCCACATCAGTCTCTTCTGAAATCAACGACGAGTTCAGGATTGTTGAATTTAATTTGGGCAAGACTGATAAATGTGGTCCGTCATCATTGTAACCATTCATGTTTTGTACCTTGAAATATGCCAACGCAAGGTGGTTCTTTTCATGTTTTGTACGCTGATACGTGCGACAGCACACTGTGGAGGTTTTCATGCGTTTTCCTGTGGACTCCTACTTGTAGGTTTGAAGTGAATTGAACAATTAACAGGAACAGAACTTGAGGCCGTTACTTCAGTTTTTCGTGGAAACTTCATCGCCTTTTTTGGAACTAGCCTGACAATGTGTTTTATATATTCGTAACAATAAATAGAATAGGGTGTTGTATATGTATATAGTTATGTAATAAAATATCTCCTGGTGGCTCTCTCATCTAGAACCATGACCAACAGGAAGGGGCTTGGATTCGTTCTATATTTCAATGCACCAGGGATGGTTTGCTGAGTGTGGGAGAGTACTCTGTCTTTTAGTCTCATTTGAATTCTCCTTGCATTTTTGTTTACTTTTGACATTTCAAAAGTACAGCTTTCGATACGGAGATGTTACATTTAAATGGCAAGCTCTTAATTCTGATGAAAAGGGTACCTGCAGCCTTCAGAAAGAGTGTCCCTGCGAATAACGCCGCATTTTTGAAATGCAATTTCATAGTAGTTGTGTCCAGTTAACATTATTAATCACCATCTATGCGGACCTCACGACCTTTAAGGGGAAAGACATTGTGCAAGTTAGTCTTGCGGGAAGATTTTTGTTTGTACTGCCCATGAATTACGACTGGGTTCTGGGCATTTACATGTAGAAAATGACCCCTTTGACAAAATACTAAAAAGACGATCGGGTTAATTAAGCCGGGGATGCCAGGGCACCTATTCGTGTTGATGTCATTATATCTTATGTTTTTTGTTGTTTCAAAGCAGGCATTTGTTCTTGTTCCATTCACAATAAGCGTGCTTTAAAGGTGAACAATGGTGTTTTTGTGTCGAGGTTTGTTCAAATTCAATATAATAGAATGTAATCAAACACTTGGCGGGTGTGCCACTCAATACCTTTAGTCCAAGGGAATAATTTTTGACGTAAGCAGACTCATAGATCAAGCCTTTTGCCGAGTTCATGGAAGACTCAGTCGCTGCCAGAATTATACCCCGATGTAAGCCCTGGCAGGCAATCTCAACGATATCAGTAGTCAACAACGCATTGCCAGTCGAGATTTATTACACTATTTCATAAAATGCTGTAGTTTCAATAGAGTGACACCGTGGACGATGGTGCACATGACGATTTGTTTTCCCGAATGCAAACTCGACTAAGCATTATAGGCAAATGATTTCTTAGATCGTTTTGTTGACTGTCGATATTTCACCAGTTTCTCCGTTACGATGACATCGATGTAAAGTCACTACCCTTGTCATTCATTCTGAACGCATTTCATCTCTCCTAAAACTCGCACGACATGTTTATAAAATGAAATTGAAAATAGTCATAGTCGTCAGTAGCACATAATATTTAAAGATATCGTCTCAAAGCAACACTAACAGTTCTGTCCTAGACATTCCTCCTTACATTAATTATAGTTGCGGCGAGATTACAACGGTAGCAAACTCCACTGACAGCTGAAAGAATCTGTGGCGGATTTAGGGGGGGGGGGCAAGGGGGCAATGCCCTTCCCTCCTTGCGTGCAAATAATCTCTTAGTCCCACGAAGCTTCAGAATTAAGAGGGCAAGGTTATGAGCCATTTATGCGACGAACAGTTGAGGTTTTTCGATGGTGTAATTTCCTTTCCGTTCTACCAAAGTATCATTTCATGGATTTCATAAACATGGCCAGCGTACACAGTACCATAGGCGGATGGGGGGCTATAGCCTCACTTTTTTCAGTGCCAAACTACCCATGGTCTGTGGGCGGTGCACCACAGGAGGGCTGAGGAATATATAGCCCCCCAATTTTTTTCAGTGATGCACCGCCCAAGTTAACTTCAAGTCAATACCTCCTAACAAAACTGTCATTATTCCTATCATATGACGGCGTTTTCCTGTTCAGTGACATCTACTGTAAATGTAGCTTCATTGCCATGACAGTGTTTTGTCTGTTATGACAACAGGCAGGCCAATTATATTCTAGGCTTATTACAGACCACGTGTGAACACCGTCAAACCCACACTGTATATTTCGAAAGAATAGGCCTAGATTATCGTAATCTCGGTTGCAGTTGGGCGATTTTGGCGATTCAAAATCTAATGACCACAATTTCACGACGATTTCAGAAATCCTATTGGTTCTTGTTCAAATATGTTTTAACTTAAGTTAATTTCATTTTTAACAGCACATCCCAGTGAGGCTAGATACGATGTTATTGAAGATTAGAGCAATTGTCGAACAAAAGAGAGCTGGCGCTCCAACCATGAATGCCAGAATGGAGTTAATCAGTCGTGTAAGATATTGGCTACACGGGTAAACTTCTCAACTTGTTGTTGGGCTATAGAATCGATTAAGTTGCATGCGCGCACCCAGGGGGTCGGGGGCTCGAACGAGCCCCCCCCCCATTTGGCGAAGTGGAAAAAAGAGTCCGCCCCAGAGAAACAAAAGATCCAAGAAAACGAAACAAAAGCCCACTAACAAGACGCAGGTCACAGTCCTAACCGTGACGGCGGTACCCCGTTTTTTGTTTTTTTATTGCTGCTGCTTTTTTGTAACCAAAAGGTCCACATCGCCAGAAATTCGAGCCCTCCCATATAAAAGGCTGAGTGCGCGCATGAGTTGGGAGCAACGGGAGAACGCGGTAATGAGTTGACGACTGTCACGATTTTGGTTGCTAACCCACTGTGAAAGGATAAGGCATTTGGTGTGACTTCAAAGAAATATCATAAACAAGAAAACGTACAAGTGCTGTTGCTATCAAAATCCGTAAACAATTCTCTAGCCCACTTCTAACATCCGGCGCGTTGCCTAATCCTGAGTTTTCTGAACTTGGTTCACATAGCCGGCTCCGCTAGGCCCACTGGTTCAGACACCTGATTGGTCTGTACGCCGAAAGACCTCCTTGAAAACCAATCAAGTGTCTTATCCGATTGACCCCGGGGAAATCGGGGTAGTCAGCCAATTTCAAGTGCAATATTTATCCGCCAAATCATGTTTCAAACGACTCGGCAATCCATTGATATCTTGCTGGCTGGAAGACATTAAAAGAATCAAGGCATGGAGTCCACACGACCAATGCTAAGTTCACATGGGTGGCGACAAAAAAATCCGCGAGAATTAACAATAGCCAAAAAGCTACCATTTTGGCCAAGTAGAGGAGCTGTCCGCGATGGGTTAGTCTGGTCCCAAACCGATTGAGTGGCGAAAACTGATGTCAAAACCAGTACTTACAATGTACTCTGCCATAAAAGGATTGATGCGACGATACAACAAACCAGTCTCATCCCTACGCATGTTGGTCCTTTGAAGCAGACGGTCTGGCTACAGAAGTGCATGAGAAACGCCAGTAGTATAGGGTAGCTCAAACTTTAGCTTTGCGCTAGCAAAAGTTACCCTCACATTCTTGGCGTTTTGCTGCTAGCGTTGAGGCCAGCATCTGAACTGGGCATCTCAGTTAGCTGAGGGGCCCTTCATAGGTAAGCTTTCTATTCTCATGATGAGCAACTACATGTATAGTTCAGAAAACTTTCTAGGCTCCGCTTACATTCCTAAGGAGGCACCAGTGAAACTATACTGTCAACGGCGGCCCATGTAATTTGGTGATTTCAGTCGGAAATACAACTGAAATTTATTTACCCTTTCCTTCGAATAGCTGACTTAAATTTATACGACTTTCTGGTTTGTGTTTTGATGTAAGGGTATGCACAATGCAACCACTATGTGTTTCAATAGGCGGACTTAAGGGTGGGGGCCCGGGCCCTGCCCCCCTCCCCTGGCTGCCGCAAGCAAAGTGGAACAGCAACAGCGCAAAGCGTGAGCAAATACTGAGTAACCAGGTCCGGTAGCTGAGAAGGGCGGGGGGTTAGAGCCCGGACCGCGGCGTTCCCTTTGTTATTTGTTTTAGTCCAACAGCAGGTTTTCCGAACAGAAGGGTCAAAAGACCGGTACCCGCAACTTTCGGGTCTTTGCTGCAAACACAATCACGCTTTGCCCAATTCCCCGAGACGTCATCATGTTGGTATTCTAGATCCGCCACTGGTTTCAACTCAAACTTGGCCCAAGATTTCCCCTTGAGTGAACTAAGCTACAGCATAGGTGCTGCATAAATCAGGGGCCTGACCATCTCGAGGTCACAGGATTCTCCTTGTACGTCTTGGTCAAAGAAATCTGACGACTGACGTGGTGATGTTGTGATCGAACTTTTTGGTGCGGGTGGAAGCCAAATTTAGACTGCTTACGGACTGTGACGATCGCTGAAGGGATTGACATTTGGACCGATTGTGGGGGGAAGCTCCAAGGCCACCAAATTTGTTATAGCCTACAGCCATGAAAAATATTAATGAAAGTGCCCAAATTTAATATACTTTGAAAAATGCTATCTCACTAACCAACGTTGGGGCACTGCATGTTATATTTTCTGATCGTAGTTGTTTCTAAAAGGGTCCAATTGTACTGGAGGGTTTTGGTGATTTTACAGAAAGTTACATCAACGAAAACTAAACGATAATAAGATATCAAACAGTAACGAAATTTTTGAGATTTCACCGGGAACACTGGGGGAGATTTCGTGCCGGTGCTTTGCTATGCATATACTTTGTATGGTTTGTTTGCTAAATTTTGATAAAAAGCATGGTCACTGGACCCAGTCTATGGCAGACAGGTATAAAGAGATCAAACTCGGCAGACATTATAACTTTGACATGTTGATTTTTTAACTTGCTTAAATAATGTTATAGTTTTGTAGATTTTTTTGCTGAGTGGACAGGCCGGACTTGTCAATAATGTCTTGTATAACTATCATTTGCACTGCTTGAAAATGCAGTTATCAAAGTCACATAGGACTTATCGACAATATTCCCGTTACTAGTGGTAAAACCGACACGTTCATCGATGTTCTACAGGGCCGATGAAGGTAATCACCCAACCATACCCAACCATTTGCACAATACTAGAAATGAACTAATGAAACAACCAACAGAAGGTGTATACTTTTAGATCAAGAATGTATGTTTTACATTTTGGACAAAGACGTCTTTTTCAAAAGTGTATTTCTCTTTTGTGATATAGCCAATATTTATATTATTCAATGTCCATTTTGCTTTATTTTCGCAAAAATGTTTTTACACGTGCATGTACATTTATTTAAACAAAATTTGATCAGACGATAGCCGTGATCCTGTGTCAAGTGTTAGAATTACTGTATTCTAATTAATACTTTGTGTATTTTGTTTTAATGTTTCATCCGACAGAAGTTCGTTATATCAAAAATTCATTGTGATAATCACTTTTGACCAAAATGTTTTTTTTTACAATCTGAACGTTTTAGGGTTGCACATATCATTCTGTTTTTACCTATTGATTACCAGTTTGGTGGGAGGCGAATATCCACGTTCTGGTCCCAGAACATAATTTGCACTGAGTAACTATACTAAAAATATAAAGCATAGTTTTGAATTAATTTATGGCATACACAGTATCTCCATAGCAATCTTGTCATGAGACTTTTAAGTTAAAACTTGTCAAAAGGTCAGATCTAGTTTACGTCATGGTCAAAATGGCTTGCCTTCTACGAAATACAATTTATGAAATGAGGTGTTGATCTGCAGTTAAAGTAGTTCACCTGACTGCTTGATAACATTGACACTGTCCCACATCTAGAGGCATGCAGCTGGATATACATGTAGAGTGAACTGATAAACTCCCCGTTTGATTCGATGGGAACGCTTATTAATTTGATTTGTTCCTAGTTTGTCATTTGTGTATTTGTCGTACCAGATGTTAAGTTGTCTGAGTGATACCCTTAAAATATTCATCTTAAAGAACAATGTTAAATAAAACCATTTACACGTACGCTGGATTATCGTAAAGTTTCCCTTCTTTTCACTGTATTTATTTCGGTTTAAGATGTTGGTATCTTGTAGTCATTCCTCAGTCCTATGTTTCTACAACAAGACTCTGGATACAGCGGCCATGACGTGCTATGTCACGACTTCGAAGGTTTATTCAGGTCGAAAGGTCCACGACGACAGGAATTCGAGCCCCCATATTCAAGGCTGGGTGCGTGCATGGTAGATACCTCCAGTTTTTGGTTACAAAAACGGGTCCCACAAGCAGTGACAACTTGGAAACCAGATATTGCCGCGTCGTGTAAATGCAATGACAAACTCTTGAAAAGACAGAGACAAATCTTCGCGAGATACATGTATCGCCATCCACTTCAAGCGAATCACGTGGTTACTGGCACTAGCTATACATGTGATATAGTTGGGTTTAGGCTCCAACCCTGCATGCATGTACAAATTCTATACTAGCTAACGCCAAGCGTGCCTTTGGGAAATCGACCGAGGAGAAACAACATAAAGCAAGTATCTTACCGCGAGATCATCTGAACACTTTTGACATTAAATTTTGAATGTCCTTGGGCCTGCAAAACTGTTCTAACATCAACATTCTCTAAAAAATTAGCCATATTTGGCACTTTCCGACCCGTGTGTCTAAATTGTTTGTGTTTTTTTAAATGTTTATGTGTTTAATCATGTTGTAATACCTTTTTTGCATGCTTCAGTATCATCACAACAGTAACTGGGTGTAAATAAAATAACACAGTGACCTCCTTGAATTTTGTTTCAGCACAAATCGACTTATGATTTAATTATGATAATTTCTCACTATAATCATTAATTTTGCTATCCCTACTTTAATGCTTGTTTTGTTTTTGAGTCTAAGCTCTTTACATATGTCATTATGATCATGGTTTTAATCTCAGGACTACTGAAAAATGTCTGCATCAGCCAACACAGGGAGCTTAGAATCATGTTCTTAATAAGGCACTCGCTAGATTTTTGATACACTTACATGTATGATTGTACCTGCAAAAACAATAAACATTTCTAAATCTCAACTTGCCGCTTTCAAGCACTTAATTTTTAGGAAAAGTCATGACTAGACAAAAAGTTGGCCAAGACTAAACAACAATCACTCTATCAATCAGAACATATAGAAAATAAAGCATTTGAGGTTTGGAGTTTGAGTATTGCGGACAAATAAAACAACAAGATCTTACTATTGGAAACTTCTGGATCACAGCTCTACAGATACTGTAATTATTTCACAGAAGGTACAAGGTGGGTACTTTATGACAAGAGATAACACACACATTTGCGATGGCCATTGTGTAATTGCGAATCAGATGCTATGTGGCACACGTTAGTAAACTACCAAATGGGTTCATAATACCAAATGGGTATTGACCGATTGCCTACCAAGTTGATGGAGCAAAACGGCAAATTCATAAACAAGTACCAAATGGATACAAACTGCCAAAAGGGCAAATATCATATAAAGTACCAAGTGGGTACCCCAAACAGCCAACTGGGCTATAACAAACTGGCAAAGCAGGTTCCGGACAAGCTGAGAGAGCAGACCACCAGCAAGAGTGATAAAAAGAGATATTGTAAGGAATGTGGAGTCGTGGCTCAGTTTGTGCTAAGAGCTATGATCCAGGGTGAAGAGAGGCAAACCATAGTGACAGACGCTCGAGTGCAGTTGTCGTTTGACAATGAAATCTCACGGGGTTAATGTAATAGCAGATCAATCAAGTGTTTAGGGACATTTTTGGCCACAATAAAAAGAAAAACGATCAATTAAAAGCCTACACATCAGAATAGATGTTGTAAAAATCTTTTGCCTTATCTAAAATTATTTATGTCATCAATGATTTGGGTATTGATACCGATAACTGTTCGTAGAGAAAGGTACAATACTTTGATATCCCATTTTGTTTGACAAAACAAGACTCCTAGTGTGAGAAGAGGAGTGGTAGTAAATACCCGTGCAAATGTTGGCTTGGCAGTACCAGATATACATGTTACGACAACTCATTGTTAGTGAAATGGGTTCACCGTTGTGTAGAAGGAGAGAAAATATACTGGAAAGAATTTCCAAATTTCCTTGCTTTTAAATCAAAATTTTCGGCCAAGTCGTTGCCCTTGGATGATAACACCAACATTTATTGTGACTTGTTGAATGTATGATTGGGAAAATGTTTAGCGTTGTCTTAAACAGCGAAATTGATGTTATTAGTCAGGTAATATGGAACAATAGAAATGTTTTGATTGATGGCAAATCTGTATTTTTCATATGATTCAACAAGGCTGGCATAGTTTATGAAAAAGATATTATATTACATGTTAAAAAAAAAGTTTTTTTCTTGGGAAGTCTTGAAACAAAGATACTCCTTCCTCTTCTTCTTCAGCGTTCCCGGCCATGTAGCTTAGATAGTCAGTCCGGTCTTTTGGGCGAAGTGTGCAGTTTGCCCCACAGTTTTACCTTGAGTTCCTCCGGACTGGGCCATGTCTGGCACTGTAGGGAATCGAACGTAGGACAGCTCTGCAGTAAATGCTCAGGTGACGGGGGGTCAATGCCACAGGGGCAGTCGTCTGTGTGAGAGATTTTTAGGCGATGCATGTGGGAAGTAAAGATACAAATTATCTAGTTGGTTACAACACTATGCTTTGATGAAGACACTTAAGTTACCTAATAGAATGAACACTACCAATCACATTCAACTAAAAATTATTTTTTGTATAAACAATTTTTCAACCTGATGTAGAACTCAAATTAAGTGATATTTATTCAGAACCACACATTGGAAAGATTTACGCTTTGCCATTCAGACTTGTACTCCTTACCAAAGTCAAAACTATCAAATATTATTATGTGCATATAGAAATTTGCACGAAGTATCTCTTGAAAAATATGAAGATTGTAAGAAATGATTGTCGTTTGTCCTGTAATGCTGTTGAAACTTTTGATCATTTGTTTTGTGATTGTTTACTTGTACAGGCGCTGTGGTCTAAAGTTCAAGTTTTGTTAAGTAATATAAAAATAAACCATAGACTTAGTAAAGACTAACACAATGGTGATTTGCACATAACTTCGAAGAGCTTAATACTGCACTAAGTTTGTTCCAGTACTTTATATTTTATCATCGATGGACCACAGCAAGCCTACATGTACATTTGAAAAGTTTTAATATTCCTTGTATCATTTAATCAATGTTAGACGCAAGGTGATCATTGGCTTTAAATTCGACTGAATTTCACCTTTTGAGGGGCCCTCTGTAAATACTTAGATTCATATTTACTGGGATAAGGATACTTTTGGAAGGAACATGTTGATTAAGGGTGCGTGGGTGTATGAATGGTGAATGAATTCTGTACCTTTTCCGCTGTTATATAGTTATTAGTTAGCACTTGTTATTTTCTTTCTTTTCGTAAATTAAATATTTAAAAGCAAAACATTACATTAACCGATTAATTCACATATTTTGACATTTAAAAGCTAATCTTGACGATTTGATAGTTTCTTACTTTACTTTTATACCTCTTAAAGATGCGCAGAATAGTTCAGAATACAGAAAAAAATTGAATCAGCCTTTGTGGCTCAATAGTAACTTGGGGACCAGGGGCAAAAGTGATTTTATGAGTCTTGGTGTGTAAAAAGCTCAAGATTTATCGGAGATGTGCACATGTATACCTCTGATGGCGATTTCGTTAGTATAGACCGTTTAGTAAACGGGCTCGACGTGACAACCGACGGTGTATGTTGTTTCTGTTCTACAGATATTTCAAAAAAGTCTATTTTAAAGTAAATTCTATTCTCCTTGTATTTTGGCAATTTCTTACTTACAGAAGGATGTGAACGGTTGTAGACGCTATAAAACCTTCTAAGTCAGAGTGTAAATGGGAAATACTGACGGAGTTTACATTGGTTAAAAATATGCATGTTTATGAAATTACAAAAGATCCCGACATTAGATGGCTCCAATTTGGAATATTAAACAAGATTATTTCAACAAACAGTTTTTAGTCAAAGTACAAGCACGGCATTTTAGTTTATGTTCTTTTTGTAATAATGCTCCAAACACACATTTACACAATTTCTGGGAATATCACCATGTAGAGGAATTTTGAAAGGAATTCGGAAATCTACTTCAAAATTGTCGCATGCAACTACTGAACTGTTTTCCTCAAAAACATGTTACTTTTGAACTTCATGGGACCTTGTATTTTCATTTAAACCTTTTGCAACTGCTAGCCAAAATGTTTGTTACATATACTCTTGAGTAGAACAATGCCAAACAATCAATTGCTCATAAAGACTTTGTGTGTTGCAACTTTTTGGGAATTTTTTTTTCATTTTAACTCCAAGAAGCAGTTTTTTACTAAATACGAGACTGGTCATTCCTGAGGTGTGAATGCTTATGTGATTGGGCGTTTCTTGTTTGTGTTTTTGTACATGTTTATCAATGATAATAAACATTTATATAATAAAATCATTAGCACAGATACAGCATTGTTTCTCCAAATATTTTAAACATATCTTGTTGAACCCTACATGTACTAGTTCTGCAGTAAACTGTCCGTCTTGTTGCTCTCTAGATGTTACCTAGTTTCTCGTAGTCCATCACTATTACACCCAATCACTGTAATGGTTGGTTTTGAGGCCTTGCGGTTAACAAAAATGAATATATACACAGAACGTGCCGAGAGTGGCGAACATGAAGTTATATCCCACAAGACATTATTTCGCGTATCGACCGAGACCAAAACGTCGAGATCGATACGCGGAATAATGTGGAGTGGGATATTACTTCATTTACGCCAGTCGAGGTACGTTTTGTATTGATCCCATACGCCTCGAATTCCTAAGTTTCTTTCATTTTTTCCGCAGATTGTTTAAATAATTCACTCAGACTGTTCACGAGGCGGATCACATCCTATATGTATGTACGTGCGCGTTAGGTTACAAGTTTTCTCTAGTAAAAGAAACAGTTTTAAATGTAACGATTTATTAACAGTGGGTACGAAAATTATTTGGTCGCTTATATGTAGGCTAAATGTCATGGATCGATGGGTGTCATATATTTGTAGATGACAGGTCACAATTGCAATTAACATGCAGACTATAGGTCATCGATGTCTTGGCAATGAGATTAAAGGTCATGTGTGTCACTTAAATGTGGACTACACATGTACATGTAGTGTCATTTTGTTATAGAGTGCAGTGTATACTGTCATGGGTGTCATTTTCAACGCATCAGCCGGCTCATCGATGGGTCTCCGTTTGAAAGAACCAAACATTGAAGTGGAACTTGCACGCTAATTCCTTATCTCTGTGATTGCTTGGTCAAATTATTTAGAAACAAAATAAACATGTATAGCGACAATTTGAATATGAAGTACGTTGGTAATTGCCAGATTTTATGGGAACGAGTATTGTGTCGAAAATGATCCGCCGTAATATCAATCAACCGTGTCCAATAAGTATCGAGACATGGTTTTGGGAAATAACACTGCATGATGCGGGTTTCGTGAGCCCCAAGGTCACCTAATGTACATGCATTAGCAGAATTTTTGTTTTTCACATTTGCAAGTTGTCAGTCAATACAGCTGACTTTTGTTTATCGTAGATGATTTGCAAATCCACGTAGCTATACATTAGCATACTCAGGGACATGCAAATACATCTTTAAGACCCATTCATATTTTGTCCTTCTCCATTTGCGTCTCATAGCGAAGAGGTAGCCTGATGAAAAAAATTATTGAATGTTCATTGTTACTTAGAAAACTAACCAAACAAATATATTGACAAAAGATGGCGCTGAGTCTTGTCAACTATTATCCATTACATTTGTGTTACATGTACTTGCAATGTTATGCAACAGTTGGAGGCTCGTGGACACAGAGTGCCAAACAATTTGGACTTAAAAACGGCAAGTAATTCCATGACGCTGCTGGGGTGGGGCCGGTTGGTAAGTAATATACATGCATGTAGTTTTACTATCTGTGCCAAGTTGTCACACTAATTTACCACATGGTTTCGATATGTAAATCTCGAGTCAGCTAAAATGCGTCTCAGTTAATTCCTCGTTGTGTTTTATTTGGACAATATGTACATAAATTCAATAATGATAATGATGAAAATGAAAAGATTGGAGAGACAATGCAAGTTAAATTTTGTCTCTGGCGTTTTTCCTGTTCGACAATGTTCTGCATCGAAGGGACATTTGTCCCAATAACTTGAACACAGCATGTGTCAGAGTGAAATAATATTCAATCATACCAGTTAAGTCTACTACACGTTCAGTATATGTATCTTCAGTATGTTAAGTTATTGCATGACGTTTCAGAGGGCCAGACTCCTGTTGCTGACGGAAATGAACACCACGCCATTTTTACATTCGAGGCTGTCACTAACAAGTATGATAACTTCACATATCTGCACTTTAATGGAGGTTTATAAACGAACCACCTTGATAAATAGACGGTTGCCTTTTCCTGCACGCGTACAATTGTCTGCGACTCACATTAACACTAGTTCACATGTAGTTGCCTGCATGCTCAAATCCACATCAGTCAATTTTGTCATGTACATGTACTCATTGGGTTTGGTTGCTTTGGACATGGAGTAAATCCTACCACCAAAATAAATGATTTACACAATACCCAATGACATCTTTTAGCACCCATTTAATATAAATCGGCATTTTATTGTCCGGCTAACATAGATCGCAATGTAAAAGTCTACCTACACTGTAATTCTCCACCACGCAACTGCGCACACGTTGCGCACGCTCCATTCAAAATCTTTGACTCGGTCAAAAATAGGACCTACTAGAGACATGCAAGGTCACAGGTGAAGCACTTACAGCTCTGATTATGTCACTTAATATCCACGCAGCGCCCGTTAACTCATCCAAGCCGTAATCGCAAACTTTAGCCTGGAATACTTTAACGGCGGTGTCACTTCTTGTTGAAACCGCCATTGAACTCTATCTGATCTATGGTGTTGTCATGTGGTGCGAGGAATAGTTAAAAGACAGCACTAACAAACCAGGCAAGGGGATTCAAAACATGACAATGACTTTTCCACTGACACAGCTGATTCATAGTTAACATGGCGATGTTGATATTACATTCATACTGCCAGAATGAATACGGCGATGTTGAGGCTTCATTTCGTACTATTTGACAGACCTTATTCAGTTCATAGGCTTACATGGCGATGTCGATGCTGTGCTTGACAGCGCAGACCACTTGCTTGCAAAGCTAAAGAGACGCTGGGAGCCCTACAAAGAATTTAGTGTCCGACAGACCTTGGAAGTGGAAATATTTTTGTTGCTAGATTTTGGTATTAACCGACATCCATTTATACATTTACATACAGTGTACGGATATTAGTAAGACCTTGTCTTCATCCCTGAAGTTTGTAGTAGCTACATCATCATATGGAACTCTTGTCTGGAGTCCTTTGAAACGCTTATCATTTCTTTTAGTCCCTTTTAGCAAAGTCAATTTATGCGCACACCCAGGAGGGAGGGAAAGGGGGCTCGAACAAGCCTCCACCCCATTTGGCGAATTGGGTAAAAAGGCCGCCTCAGACAAACAAAAAGTCCGAAAAAACGAGACAAAATCCACTTAAAAGGCAGGAACTACCAAAATTCGTCGAACGTATAATCCATAGCTCTGAATGTACCTCATTTTAGTTAAAGGTCCACATTCCCAAAAATTCGAACACCCAGTTTTTAGGGTGGATGTGAGCATGCAATTACTAAGCCAGCCAACTGCAAAGTATACAATTGTGGACCGAACCTGTCATTTGGACTGATAGAAAGCTAAGTGCTGAAACCAAGGGTTGAACGGCCGTCTCTTAAATTTGAAGATAGTGTATTCCAATTGTTCATCTTCAATTTGTCCTGGTGTCCTGGAGTATGACGGAAGGATTGTGAAAATAAGGGAAATCCTCGGCCAGGCCTTCGGCAGTTTTTTTAATGTTCCAATCCAATGATCAAACCTGTTCTCACTTTTGAAACCTTAGTAATAATTAAAAGAATGAAAAATATCATTTTTACATGACTGGCACAGTTTGTCTTATATTACTGAACAGTTCATTTCTCCAAAACCTAAGTGATTTCACTTTTTAAGAGTCAAGGTCAACTGACTTAATTTTTACGCCATGTTCAGCTCTTTGTTTTGTTTTCTTTTTTGTCAATGGGTATTTACATGTACTTTAACCCTGTTTCATTTAATGTTGCTGTCGTAGTTTTCTTTGCCTGCACCTTATCATTATTTTTAATTAATTAATTTATTTTTATATTTATACAGCCCTCTTTTTCTCGGATAATTATTTGCAGCATTGTTGTTTTGGAATACATATGAAATGAAAGGCACCTTTGTTTCAGATTTACATTTTATTTGGATGGAGAAATTGAACTGAATACCCAATCACATCCGGCGCCCACTATGAGGAGCGACAATCCAACCCATAAGGTTTACTTAGGTAAGGCATCGAGGAACGATATGAACATCTAATTGTAATTAAACTGTGCAAGCCAGAGAAATCACAAATTTAGAAGGAAAATTAGTCTGTGGTGCTGTTATTTTAGGCATGGGCGGATCCATGGGATCACATGGATCAGGACATCCTTTTCCCTTGATTTTATTGATATCAAATCTAGAATTTTAAAATTGTTGACTTGAACTCCCTTTTAAAAATCCCTAATCTGCCCGCCCCCTTTAAAAATCCTGGATCTGTCCTTGTTGGCATTTTATACAGAGCATGCAAGCTGATATGAAAATTCTTATAATACTTACTAGACATGGTCAATGTTAGACCGATACTTGTAGAATGTACTGGATACTCCTTAATGGGAATGATAAAATCACTGAGACGCCATGTCTGTAATGCTAAGGGACCTTCTTTGGTCTTATTTTGCTGACTGCGATATGTCACTGATTGTAAATGTTTACAGGCAATGTTGCAAGTCTATACATGGTGGGTGAACTCAGCCAGGTGATGTATTTCGACTATGTTTTGAGCGCAGCGCAGGCTGAATCAGGAAGGAGCAAAGGTATGCACTGACACGAAGTCATAAATGATCAAAACTTACTTTAGATGGATAGATACATAGATAGATAGATACATAGATAGATAGATACACATAGATAGATAGATAGATAGATAGATAGATACATAGATAGATAGATAGATAGATAGATACATAGATACATAGATAGATAGATACACATAGATAGATAGATAGATAGATAGATACATACATAGATAGATAGATAGATAGATAGATAGATAGATAGATACATAGATACATAGATAGATAGATACACATAGATAGATAGATAGATAGATAGATAGATACATAGATAGATAGATACACATAGATAGATATATAGATAGATAGATAGATACATAGATAGATAGATACATAGATAGATAGATAGATACATACATAGATAGATAGATAGATAGATAGATAGATAGATAGATAGATAGATAGATAGATAGATAGATAGATAGATAGATAGATAGATAGATAGATAGATAGATAGATAGATAGATAGATAGATAGATAGATAGATAGATAGATAGATAGATAGATAGATAGATAGATAGATAGATAGATAGATAGATAGATAGATAGATAGATAGATAGATAGATAGATAGATAGATAGATAGATAGATAGATAGATAGATAGATAGATAGATAGATAGATAGATAGATAGATAGATAGATAGATAGATAGATAGATAGATAGATAGATAGATAGATAGATAGATAGATAGATAGATAGATAGATAGATAGATAGATAGATAGATAGATAGATAGATAGATAGATAGATAGATAGATAGATAGATAGATAGATAGATAGATAGATAGATAGATAGATAGATAGATAGATAGATAGATAGATAGATAGATAGATAGATAGATAGATAGATAGATAGATAGATAGATAGATAGATAGATAGATAGATAGATAGATAGATAGATAGATAGATAGATAGATAGATAGATAGATAGATAGATAGATAGATAGATAGATAGATAGATAGATAGATAGATAGATAGATAGATAGATAGATAGATAGATAGATAGATAGATAGATAGATAGATAGATAGATAGATAGATAGATAGATAGATAGATAGATAGATAGATAGATAGATAGATAGATAGATAGATAGATAGATAGATAGATAGATAGATAGATAGATAGATAGATACATAGATACATAGATAGATAGATAGATAGATAGATATATACATAGATACATAGATCGATAGATACATAGATAGATAGATAGATAGATAGATAGATAGATAGATACATAGATACATAGATAGATAGATACATAGATAGATAGATAGATAGATACATAGATAGATAGATACATAGATAGATAGATAGATAGATAGATAGATAGATAGATAGATAGATAGAAAATCTTTACTTAAAACTTGATGGCATTTTGAGCCAAAGGTTCCTATCACAAATATTCAAGTAATCATGTGGTCAAGTAATAATAAATATACACTCAGTATTACAATGGGATATTACAATTTATTTAAATATGCAGAGAATGACACTATTTTACAATTAAAAAACTAAGTCTAATTGAACTAAATTAAACTCAAATCAATTAAGATTAAAATCAATAAAAATCACCTGTGGAATTTTACAGTATGTACTAGGAAGGTGAGACATAATTTTTGAAAAGGAATCATGACGTACAATCTTCAATGGTGACTGCAAAAGAACTCCACGTAGATGGGCGTTAAATTATAATTAAATGAATTTTGACAAATTTTAGTTTTAATAACAGGAAGGTAGGAAGTCCTACGGGTTGCTGCTCAGGTGGTCCCTTGATGGACATCAGAGACATGTCTAAAACTATTTTGAGTTAGGCTGGAGCAAATCCATTTCGAATTTTATACATGAGAAATACCCGCTGGTAAACGACAGGTTTGGGAAAAGGTAACCAGATAAAATCTATAAGAATATCGGATGACGGTGTTAAAAATGACAATTAAGAATCACTTTTGCAGCTCTCATTTTGTAATTTACCAATTCTATCAATATTACCGTGAGAAGTATTTCACTCCATATTGAAAAGCAACAGGTAAAAGGAAATGGCAACCTTTTTCGTGTCATTTTAGTAAAAAGACTATACTTTGATTATCCAGACATATTTTCCGTTAATAATGGTTTCCCGTAATTTTATGAGTTAGTGGCGCTTTATTCCGGAGGCGACATTTAGGGGGTTATGAATTTCCCGCCATTTTGTTTTCATATAATCTGATTGTGACCTGTTGAGTCAGTAAGTGTTTTACCTCGGTTGTGACAAGTTCGCATGTCGTTTGCGTCTGTTTACGACTCGGTCAACATGCTCCACTGTTACTGCCAACTGGAGTGTACTCATTATCGTCTCACTTTGGGTATGCCATTACACCGCTTTCCGGAAGATGACACGCTCCGCCGTACTTGGCCCGTTCATATCAAAAACTCAGCGTTACTGTCAACGTAATGTACAAAACAGTGGAGAATTACCGATTGTGTGGCATTTTCTCTCGTTGGATTACGAAAGAGATATGTACATGTACACAGAATTCCTGCAAAACAACGCCTGAAAAAGGATGCCATACTGTCGCTGTTGATTCCCGGTAGAGCCCCGTCGCCACCCTCGAAAACTGTATTTCTAAGTGTGTAGCCTCGCGAGCATCTACAGTGGCTGGAGGCGCTTCATGTACTGTCACCCGTGCCTCCAAACGTACCCCCAGAGCTTGCTATTCGGGGAAATAGCACTGACTCCCCCTGTGCTGGTTTGTCTCCAGCCCAGAGCCTGTACGCAGCCTTTCAGCGAGGTTGAGTAGTGGGAGTGAATACATGCCATGTTCGATACCCAGTGGGGAGGACAGTTCGTCGTCTAGTGGTCAGGCCGGTGAGACAAACTGTGATAAGTTTATTGTGGATTTGCATCCGAGCTATTGAGAAGGTATCAGGTGTGAGGCAAGCTAGTCACACGGATTGATGCAAGCAGTTTGGGTGCTCAGGTCACCATCCAGTAGGAACGGCGTTCCGTTGGGGTTGGCATGACTGTGCACACCTTGCATTTGCACCAAGACGTCCCACCACGTCTGTCCTCAGTCTTTGCCTCGTCCCTCTCAACAGCTGTCAGTATTCTGCCTCACTATACTCGGACTCAAACATATATCCACCCACTGCTACTCCAAACTAAAAGATTCCTAAATCCAGCGTTACTGATTTCTCCGACAACCTAGCTTGTAGTAGAATACTCGTCAATGGGCAAGTGGTCCAACCAATTTAGCACAACCACAACAATGGAACAGATCCTTTAACGTACTGGAATCGAAATGGCTGAAAGTTCGACCCCCTAAACGTCACTTCCGGATTAATGCACGACTTATTAATAAAATTACGGGGAGCTGCAATTACCTGAAACATATAACTGGGATAGTCCAAGAATCTTTTTTTGACTGAAATGACACGGAAGTAGGTTACATTCCCCTTTAACAAAGGATTGATACAGCAAGTTTAAGAAGTCAATGAGTATGTGTGTCCAATGGTCGAAGTCTTCTCAACTGAAACATTTGATGCCACAGTTGTATACAAATATTAAGTATTAATGGTTTTAAAAGTGAAAGCCTGGGTCTGGACTATTGGCCACCGACCAAACTCTGCTTGTAAGTGCCAATCTCAAAGTACATGTATATCCGAATTACATTGCGTGAAAGTGGAAAGTCGTGACTAGAGTGAAATTGAGTGTTCACCTGTCCTGATACTTTTCTGTATAGTAATTCTCTGCTTACACGTAGTGCACCATATTGACAGTTCCTTTCCATGAATTCAAATTTCCCATTTAAGCATATGCTACCATTACTCAAACGGCAAGTCACAAGTACGTGATTGGTAACAGAATTGCGTGTTGCATAAACGCATATTCGACGGTACGAATATGGTGTGCTGTTCTAAATTGTACCTTACCTTATTTGGGTATTACTTGGGTGCAGAACCAGTGTCGTCACACTGGGGCAGACCCATAGATACTCGGCTTTCCACGTCATCAAGTCAGACAAGGTCCTTTGACTTTCCACTCCAATCAACTGCTGAGTACACAGTTGTCTTTCCCGGCCATGCAATCGACTATCAGCACCACAGCCGAGCTCTCATACCCAAACAGCTGCATTCTGTCAATTACATCTCCATTCTCCCGTGGCTCCACCTCTCTAAGCGCTCCGAGATTCTCACTCTCCCCTATATCTGAGGGCGCCCTGTATCGGTGCATTTCCCGCTCACTTGTCAGCTTTCGCATTTCCTGTGATCCCGGCATGCCCAGGGGAGAATATCCAAGTCAGCTCTCTCCACTGTTTGTACATGTACATGCAGCAGCCACTCGAGTTTGAGATATCACTTTTCGAGTTTTCTCAGCATGCTCTGAGAGTCTGTCACAATAACTGCACAGGTATGAGTGATTTCCTGTAGCCATGCAAGTGCCTTATCAGCAGCAACCTCCTCCATCTTCATACTAGATGTCGTGAGCTCATATGCCTCACCATTTTCCGCTACTATTTTGCCATCCACATTGACTAAAATAGCCCCATCCAGATCTTTCTCCTCTTTTAACCGATCCATCAGTGTACACCACAGCATCCTCCTTCGCAACAATTTTCATAGACCAGCTCAAGAACTTCACTGTTAACTGCACAATTCGTCCTCTCACGACACTCTCGGCCCATAGTAATGACAACCCTAGTGAATCTGCTAGCTGTTTTTTCATCCACCTGCTTATACTCTTCTCCTCTGCGAACCAGATCCAGCTCACACACTCTTTCTACTGTGGTTTCCGCTGCTGCCAACCATGATTTGCCACGCTTTAATCTGGTGCCTTTGGGCACAGTCAACTGCATGCAAAAGATGTTTCATGTTTTTAGCAACCCGGAACATTGCTTTCACCTGGGCTAGTCTGTGCCTTTGTTCAATACTCCAGAGCCTAAGAATGTATCTCATTGCTGAGTGTATCTTACCTGCCCTTACATGTATTAAGGGATTTGATACAATCAACACAGCAGAGTGAAACCAGAATGGGGGGACAAGAGGCAATCTCGTAAGGATACAGAAATACCCGGAAGTGATCACAGCGGTCCTTAAGTGACCGCAATGATTACTTTACACGACATTGATACGGATCAGGATGGGTGGCTTTTGGCACTCTTTGACGTGATTTTGAAAATCATTGCACCCCAGTCTTTGGGTCCATGAGCAATATTCGACTATACTTTGGATATAGTTACATGTAGGTTTACTTATAGATTTTACTTTCAGTAATGCATGTACCACCGTTTGGTTGGTGTTGATTATAGCTAACCATTCAAATTTGTTGGACAATAGAATGAGAGATATAATGTTGACGAATACGAGTATAATTTGGTCGGCCATTGCAAAGTTTTATAAGTGTAAGCAAGACATTCTTGAAAATATTAAACCTCGTTCTGTGCATTTCTGTAGTTAGAAAACGGAACCTTGATTGTATATTTTCGACCCCCCCCCTCAAATTGACCATCAGAGTTTAACTTGTGTCAAAAATAGAGCTTCGGTGGGGAATTTTTTTGAAAAGGCAAACCTTTTGTACAGAACTGGTAGAAAAAATGCCAATAATCGTAGCGACTTCAGTCTTTAGAGTAGACTCCACGGGCGTGAGTTAAACGCCATCATGTGGACGCAGACACACAAAATCGTAAAGTGGACCGCATGCTGACCCCGAGCTGTGGGTAAATCGGTTGGACCTACTGTAGCTGAGATGTATTTCAGTTTTTTCTATTGCAGTTATTTCTATTTGTCAGCTACGCCGAAGGTGGCAGCACAGACGCTGGATAAGCTGGACAACTGCTCAGAGTAGATTGGTTTCAAAATGAGTTCCGCTCTTTCATTGAACGAGGGAACACGTGCTGCCAGTTGCAGTGGTGTGTTCTCACGTTGAAGCGTGACAGCTTTCGTAAAAGTAAGACTTATTGTATGACGGCACTATTTACATTGCAGGCTGGATTACTCATCAAACACTGCCCCAAATTCAAGGAGGAAGCAGCGCTCCAACAACTTTCAAAACTAAGAGCGGCGTCCGATACATGGCTGTCACTGAGGACAGTGTTAAACTGTCACGAATTATTTTCAAATGGAGTCAAATATCCAGGCGATTTGACTACTTGCAAACTCTGTCTAACCATGGCAACGGATACTCAACATTTTTTGAGGCCAGTGACCGGTTATATTATGTGGTGCCCCAGTTCAACAGTACTTTATAAACTAGGAGCTGATGGTCGTTTCTACGAGCATGCACAATTGAATGAAACCGACTGCATAATGTGGCGGTCGTTCCATCGTGATGGTTATTTGTATCTGGCTCAGTTGAATAGTCGCAGTAATGGTTATGGGGACGATGATGTACGTACGTGCGAGGGAACATTAAATCTGTACAAATGGGTGTGATACATATAAGTGCATCGTCGTTAAGTTCAATAAAATGTGTAAATGAAAATGAAAGAGATAATTTAAACAATTATCATTCATTTGATGGCACGGACATAAACTTTTGACCTAAACGTTTAGGTTGTATTACGTTCTAAGAAATAAGTGTGTTGTGAATGTTGTTACCTTAGTTTTACTGCGTGATCCTTGTTTTAATGGTTTTGACCACCAGAGGTCGTTTTGGTCAGTAAACTTGTACAATACATACACTGTATACGTGCAACCAATGAGAAGAATATAGCGTCCTGGTGAATACACGTTTTGAATACTCTCCAGGGTTGTACATTTTTATTAGTTTTACATACATGTATTTCAGAAAGAGTGGCAAGTGTCTGTCAATTAGAATACCTTTATGGCGACTATGATTGTTTGCTAGCGCTTCTAAATAGTTCAAGTGTGTGCACTTTTCTTGTCAGTAACTTGGAATACTATGAATTGTACTAGTCGTTGCGCTTTGCTGATTTTCATTGTGCAGTTTGCCGGCGGAAGCATTTTACGGTGGTTTGGTTGCTAAAAGACTCCTTCACAGGCATTCAGTAAATGTTGGTATGAATATTATGACTGATAACGTCATCATTCTAATTCTGAAATTAAAACGAAGCAAGAGATGATATTGTGAAGTGTTCGTGTTTACGGATAGGGTCTTTAATGTTGTTAACATTTAGTAAGGCCTTGAAATTACTGTATTGCGAGTACAGTTATACGGGGAAATGTTGTGTCTGAAGCCCACACGTAAGCGGTATATGTTTGAACGTCGTCTTATGCAAATTACTATTCAAAGATTGTCACATCATTATTAGTGTACATGCACGCTGAAGAGTGAGAAGACAAGGGTGGGGCAGAAAAGAGTTAGCTATGTTGTAGAACAGACCGGTTGGTGTCGCCAGGAGTCATAAAAATGAGCGGTTATTACTCGTAGAAAATAAACCTGGTGAGCTCTGCGGAATGGGTGTTGGCCGTGAGAAAGGACGATGTAACGATAAAAACGAAGCATGTGAGCAGGGAAAGATTTTTGTGCAAAACTCGGGCATTACTTGTGTTCTTAATGACTATCTCTATTTCATATAACTTGTTAAAGTCTATTCAATTGTATAATTGTCACATTATGCTTCATATTAAAATGTTTGCGTTCAGTCAATTATACGTGTATGTTGTTTTAATGGTTTCTTTGCTTCTGATATTGTCCCGTTGGAAGTCACGTAGTGACGTCATGTATCACCAGCAAAGCACGCGAGGGCCTTTCGTCTACGGATCGCAGCCCCGGGGATTATTTTCCATCCAACCCCCACTCATGTCGGCTTCCGTCAGTCTACAGAAATAGTCGTGACCCAGGATGGGGTGAATACTGAGGGTGGCTGTGAGAGTACTGTACCTGACCCTAAATTGTTTGTGGAAATTTTACGGTGTGCTGGTGTTGAAGAATCACCGCTCACCAGTCTTCTCGTCTCAATTTCACTAGCAGGTTACGGACCTGGTACGTCGTCTTTTTATTTCCCACTCTAAGCGAAGGGGATATCATTTAGTATTGCAGGAATTATTCCGTGCGTGCAGAAACTAGTTCTTCTACATGTATGTACCCAACACTTCTTCTTGTAGCCTTAGTCTGTGTAATTAGGCCAACGGCCCCTTTATACAGAAATAAACACACTATACAAACACACACGCACACACAATGCACGCACACGCACGTACACAGACACACACACGCACACACACACGCACGCACGTGTTGATTTAAACAAAATCCGAAGACGAGAGAAAACAACAAAATATATACTACAATTCAATATCTAATCCATTACATCTCGATTTCTCTGCATGGACTAGGAAATTGATTACATATTGGTTATGATGTTAATACCTCATGAACACACCAAAGGAACAAAAACAAGTGGCACTTCTATTACTGCTAATGGAAAGCTAAATGTTCGTCGATGGTTCACATACAAAGGGAATACTAACAACGACTGCCATTCACACTAGATAATTCTCATCAGCTCATCTCACAACACAAACTATGTGTTTGCAATCCCTGTAGCGAGAACGTTCGAAATTTTGCAAGGTGGACGTACAGTGTATTTTCATAACTTTCTACCCGTTTAGTTTAGTTTTCATGCATGAATGTCCCGGGAATGTCCATATTTGCACAACTCCTTTCAGTTCAAATTTCTAAACATTTCAACCAAATGTCGGAAGAACATGCTAGCGAAATGCCGTTTTTCAAGTAGTTGATGATTTGCGATTCGACCATATTTTGCCGCAGATTTTCAACCATCCAATGAAATGTACGTCCCTGTGTATCTCTGTACAGAACCGTCGGACAGATAAAGCTGTTAGTGACTGCTTTGTTTTTCTTCTGTTTTTTTTTATCAAACGTTTATGTTCTGACCAGAGAAATTCGTTTATACACGCCAAGTTAGTTTCGGACACAAATTAAGATAAAACACCGCCTTGCAAAACTTTCACTATTTCATTTGTAATACAAAGCTAAAACACGGCGACGAGTCTGACCATATTTTTGGCGAATTAAAAGTGGAAGAAGCGTGGTGGTGATTAAAGAAAGTATAGTTAGCGCAGTTCTGTCAAAGCCGCCAGGGTCACCACGTGTTGTCTACATCCCCACGAAATTTGTGGTACATTACAAACGCTACACTTGAAACCAACGACCTGATTGCTAGTGGAAAAACATTGTCATTCTTTCAGGTGAATAAAAAATACATAATAAATATCAATAACACCTTCTATAACTTACTACAAAATAAATTCCCCGACGTAGCAGAGCCGCCTTGCGCCATTAAATGGGGATTGATGTTTGACAGCTTCCCGTGGAAAAAATCTCGTCGCCCTCTGGCGGTATTAAGAGACAGTTTCTGCAATGTTCTAGACCCTGAACAAAGACGTTAACCTTTCTATGGTCTCTGTCATTAGTCAGCCAACATTAATCTGACACTTCTGTGATATTATTCAAAAGGGGATTATTGGCTTTAAGCCCAACAGCCATTCTGGCACCTCGTTCAAACCAGGAACTTTCTGTGGCCATTATCCCCACCTCTACTTTCTCAAACGAGTGTGTCGTGCACTTCGGAGTTTATACCAGTGTCTTTGCCATCCCTGTCATGCGCTTTCACAGCGGCTATTCAATCTCACCAATATAGGCCTACGAGCCTTTACATTCGTCAGAATCGCCCAAAATGTGATACGCCATTC
>NMRA01000095.1:125880-302260 GCA_002633005.1 Phoronis australis | reverse complement strand
AAGTACAATATTTATCATTCAGAAACATCAGCTCTTAGTTCAGGATCGTCTGTTGGATGACTGGGTTGACTCGCCGAGCCCGAGGCCGCTTCTCTCGCGGGAGGATCCAGTTCGTAAGGCTCAAAGTAGAAAAGTACGCTGCCGGAAGCACAATAAACTTATTCTCGCTTTCGTGCAACCCCATTTCCTCATCCTGGCCACCATTCCCGTACGTTTCTTCATAGTATCCTTTCAATTTTTGCTCATAATCGTCGTCGCTTTCAAATTCCCTGCTTTCCGCCATTGTTCAATGCTAGTCACTGTTCTCTTGTGTTCAACCCATGACGTCACATGGCGGGAAATGTGAAAATTGGCAAAATTGAAAGAAAAATCACAATTTCGAGCTAATTACACAAAATAAACATGGGTTTAGCTAAATTTTACGTCATACGTTTAGTTTGTGGCCACCGGTAATTCAAAATGTGCAAAAATCCATGGTGTGTACTGTTTCAGGTTTTGTGTGGCGTAGAGCCAACACCTAGTCTACTTAGCTTGGTTATTCGATATCGCCATCGCACAATTATTGTACGTGGCATAGAACTATTCCAGGTTTGCGACAATTCATTACCCACAACTAAACACGTAAAAAAGACACCCGTTCACACGCATCTGGACTGCGTTCTGAAGACTTGGAACATTTTAAAACCAAGAAAAGCTTGTGTGACCGCATGCTTCTTCTGCAATGCAAGGTGATATCTCGTGAAGGCTGTCGCGTTTGCGAGATTCTTACATCCGCAGAACGCAGCCCTGTGCATACATGTACATACATGTACATGTATACTTGTTTATCATCATTGCTGTCAGTAGATGTCATCGCCGTGTTTATCAGTGCATTGACATTACACTCGGAAAGGGACTAGAGGGAATGTTCTAGTGCAGTTTGATAATACAGGACAGTAGCATTTTACGCAATGCTCAGCTATATAAACCGATATGAAAAGCAACAAGCTAAGAGATACAGGTGTAATTATTCAATCATAATGATAACCCATCAAATTACATTAAGCTGAATTATACAACTTAGTTGGCGACGGTCAAGGAGTTTGTGAACTGCTACATGTATGTCGTAAAAATTCATAATATATTATGCTAGAATATTTCAGATTAGATTTTAATTCTTTAGTTAGTGACGGTCAAGAATTGTCTTCGATAATAGGACTAAAGCCAAATTTTGGTGTTCAAAGGCGGCCTCCAAATGATTTATAAGGCGATTTGATTAACATACCTCTCACATTATTCGTGTAGTAACAAAATAATGGACTTAGTCGCGATAACGAGCCAGACTGTTACGTAACACACATGTATTTCGAAATTCTAAATAATTTTAAAGGTGGACACTGATTAAACTGGTGAATAAATTACCTGTCTGGCGAATCGTTATCTTGTTTTGACATTTATTGGCCCACGTTTTAGCGTCGTTGATAACGTTAGCAAACATTCAGCTAACACTGTCACACACAGCTTGGACCCTGTCCCACCGAGGAGGTAGGGTGATTTCTTTGGTTCTCCGTATTTAGCAGTTTTTGATGAAGAGTCTCAAGGGGGCACTGTTTTAAGCCTTTTTTATATGGCCACTGTTTTAACCGTGTTAGAGTCATGTTAAAATAGCCACGTAGCATGTCAACCGCTCGCTTGTTACGCATCTGTAACGTTCCGTTGTTGTTAGTAGTGCTACGCCGAAGGGCTACAATATGCTGTAGTTATCCTGTATATTGCTCCATTTTTACCGTTATATTTCTACGTCAAAACTCTCGCTCTATGCGGCGCTTTTAATAAAAAAGTTGGCGACAGCTTCGAGTTTGCCAATATAAGTGGTGATCGTGGGGGGAGGGGAGCAACAAGGGAAGCAAAGATGGCGGCGGGGGTGGAGTGAGTAGCTCGTGTATACCATAGCGACAGGAAATCCGGCAATGCAACAATTAGCTACAATTTACTTTTTTCGAAAAGTTGACGTGAGTGACAGATTTCGGGACCGTTAAAAGTATTGTCATTTTCAAGAGCGCAAAAAACCGCACGTTTTAGGGGCTTGCTGCTAGCGTACATTTAGACGTAAAAAATGGCGCTGTCAAAATAGAAAAACTAGCGTTTAATAATTAGCCTAACTTTTCCAAATCGTAAAACATAGCGAAACAACCAGTAACAATTATCTTCAAAATAACGATTTCTACGGGGTGTACGAGGAATTGCAAGAAAACATTAGTTGAATCACACTTTTCCTGCTATGGAAGACTGCGATAATCCAAAATGTCTGATTCTAGTAGTGACCTTGACTTGGCCAGTTCATTGGTTCCATTTTTTACCCCAGTGTCACGCTAATTTTTTGCAAAATTAAAATGTTTTTACTTCAGACTACATGTGTATTTTTGTTTACAAATGATTTACGTTCAGTAGCGTTAAAGGAAACCCTTGAAATTTCAAAATTGGTTTATAAACTCGTGGGATTCCAAATCGCTATTTGGTGCCGGTTTTTCCAGTATGTACGTGTGTTGGTTTCGACAATCACAAATACATTAACCTTCGGGCAAGGTCTAAATGTTCATATCTAAGGGGGATTTCTCGAAATCGCACTTTATACACCGCCTCGCAACATTTGGCGAAAGCGTAGTTTGTACCTGTATGCCCAGCCAAGTAAAAAAATTAACTTCTGTGTAAGTTAAAACCGAACACAACAATCTGCCGTTGTGTTCATGTAACGAACTTGTCTGAAGTTTTGTCCTCGATCTTAACTGAGCCAGAATATCGGTATTAACTTAGACAACTTTTTGGTATTAATCCTACAGCCAGATTTGGTATTTAAGGTCCATAAACCCCACGCAGGAGTGAAATTGGAATGTGGGTGATGGCATGATCAAATCAAATGTGGTCATCGCACATCAGAATTAGCTCATCAGATCCATATCAAGCATTCAGATACTATGTTTTACAGACCATTCTCCAATAGTTTATCGCAAGGAATCGTTCTTAAATTGTTCTTTTTGCACAAGGGGATGTGAAAAAAATCAACAAAAGTTGTATAAAACTAAAGCCAAATAACAGCTTAGAGACCTGTTACAGAGTTTTGAGACTACATGCCGAACATTTTTATCGAATAATTTTTTTTCATGACGGTGATACCGCGGTGTTCTGCTAACGATGTAACTTTTTTTGTAAAGTTTACTAGTTTTGGTCACATGACCCAAATGCCGACAGAGTATTATAAAGTAAAAAATACAGATTCCGGTTTAAAATCGTTAGCTGTGTAGTTGTTTGGCTAAATGCACGATAAGGACCTAGTACATGACTTGCAGATACCGGTGGAGTTGTGAACATCCACAAGTCTATGGCTTCTTTCAACCCGAGACAAGAAGCATACGAGCGCGATGAATTGTTATACATTTTATCTCCCACGCTTCTAGACACTCAACTGTTCTGTGTCTAAAGGATTCTCAATCAACATCCATTATAGCAAATTGCTAGATTCTTTGAACAACCTTGTGTTCAACTGTCAACAACAAATTGGGAGTGTAATCTACGTGTCAAAAACGGTGTTCTCGACTGAGACTAAGTGTTTTACGGCGACTGTCATCCAACGCTCAATTGTGCTTGACCCATTTGTGTCATAAGGTGTAGTTATACGAACTCTGTAGTGGGCATTTTTGCGATTTTTCTAATCAAGCCTGGAACTGGGCTGCTGACAAGCGTGCATTATCCAAGATTTAGCAATCCATCTTTGTTAAATTAGTTCATTCGTGCAACGGCAGTGACCTCAAATATATATGAAAATGCAATGAATGCTCTGCTAGTCCTGATGAAGAGCATCGACTGCTTATACAAGTAGTCACATGCCTATAGTCACGTGCGTAAGCCTATGTCTCTGATAGAACTAAACGAGTTGGTGTACCTGTAGCTTTCATGCCTTACGCCTCGTAGCTGATACATGAAAAGGTTTCGGTTCTCATGAAACAAACTCCAATGAAACGTACAAATGAAGTGTGCAACGCACAGATGAACAAACGATTTTAAACATCATCACAGTCCCACTGGCGTTGTTTGGGTACATTCAATGTGTATTTCCGATGTCTCATTTAAAGTGTGTTCACGGTGACGTGTTTTGTGGTAGTTACAGATCAAGTCTATAACAGAGTTTTGGCAAAATTGAATGCATCGAATTGTCAGTATGACACAAACCACAGATTATGCTATCTGTTTCTTAAGTCAAATTTATATCGTGGTGTCAACTGGTGATTTACACAGGTATTATCTACTGGTTTACGGTTATGAAGGCAGGTGATAAGTTATCTGCGAAGATAACTTAGAAGAATTTTCACTGGTGAGCCAAGAACCCACGCAACAACATACAACGATCTTTTGTAACCTTTGTTAGTCACTCAGGTTTAGAAGTCCGTGAATGTTACAATGTCTTTACTTGATTCACTTCACCAGTTCCACTGGATCAATAGTTCAAGACATAAAGAACTGGAACTCTGTAACGGCCTCCAGTAGGGGCACAGCCAAATCTGTGGCCAGATCCGTTGACGCAATACACTAGGGGAAAACGTGAGGTTGCGCATAACTATGATCACATCAGCTTTACAGGAGAGATTGTTGCGTACACTATGCGCGCACCCAGCCTTTAATATGGGGGGTCTCGAATTTTCTGGCGATGTGGACCTTTCGCTGAAAGAAGCGGGAGGACTAAAAAAACGGGTGACCACCTTCACTGTGCATCTGTGCCTTTTTAGTGGACTTTTGTCTCGTTTTCTAGGACTTTTTATTTCTCTGAGCCGGACGTTTTTGCCCTTTTCGCCAAATTTGGGGCTTGATCGAGCACCCCCCCCCTTCCTGGGTGCGCGCATGTACACGGAACGCAGCACGTCAAGAACACGAGTGTAACCAATACATTAACTCCACTCTAATAATTGGAGCGACATAACACCTTCACCAAGTCACGTGCAGTGTACGTGTACAAGGCGCAGTGTTTAGTTTAGTCATCGTGGAGTCTACTTTAAATGAATACGAAACGAATACATGTACGTGTACATCATTGACAGGTTTAAAAAAGTAAAACAAAACTACCATCGTTTAATATTCTAACGGGCGTCAAATTCATTACAATTAAATAACGGATTAACGACTACTGTACAACTCCAGATCTTAGTGATGTTTGCCAATTTCTGGGTAACAAGGACACTGAATGCTGTTCCAGTGATTTTGCCAAACACAGTGCATTTCTGTTAGCTATTTCACAAGCTGTACTTCCTTACAAAGTTTAAAAGCATAATTACTCATTGTCTCGCAAAGTGCACCCCATGACAACAAAACTGGAGTTAGTTTACCGCATGGTTGAAGGGGGCGCTCTTTTCTCACCAGCAGCCGAGTAGGCCCACCGTCCCTCGAGCTTTAAAGAGTTCCCACCATACATTTTCTTGGAAAATTAAATCTGTTCAACACATTAAAGTTATTTACAAAAAGTCCTGAGAATGCATTTCGACTTAAATTCAAAGTTTTAATTGATCATGAATTTTTCATGATAAACAAGTTCTAAGACAGGATTTACAGTCCCATGTCTGACTGATATGGGAGTTGTTTTTTCATCAGTTAAAACTGCAGTTTACACACACACATACACACGTTCCGTAACACCTCATCTGTTCGTTTTAGGATGTCTAGTTTCCTTGACGTCATCGCTCAGGTGACCAAGTTCTCCGTGAACTATGATGACGACGCATTCGACAGATTGAGTCACCGTTACACTTTGGCCGTTCTCGTTGTCAGCACGGTTATCACAGGTAAAAATACATGTATAATTGAATCCTATCTATATCAAGAAGAGACTGATAACTCGCCGCCATGGTTACAGGAATGTATCCCTACACTAACGGTTCCTGTCATTCCATGGCTCTGAGTCAACTTCTTACCAGTATAATTCATTTACTTTCCAGTTCAATGTGTTACAAAAAGACTGTAGCCATTTGTCGTTACAAAAAGACATGGTGTTGACATGTCCTTTGACAAACTTAGTCATTTCTCAGCTTAGGAAGTTGAATACATTTTGTGCTTGGGAAGAGCCAGAAAAGTTTACTAGTGACCCGCCAGTCATTTTTTTCGCCTGAAATACTGTCAGGGTTCAGAGCTAACCATTATTTCTTACGGAGCCAAGACATTGCGCAACATGATGTGAACAAGGTTAGATAAGTTTTATAATGGCTCATTACCTAAGTCAAATATTGGATTTTGACACAAGCTGGATTTGGAACATCACTATATAAGCTCAATTGAATCGCCTGAGTTTTTATTCTAACAGGAACTCAGCAGTATGTGGGAGACCCTATCGACTGTTGGACACCAGACCACTTCAGCGGTCAGCACATATCCTATACGGACAGTCTCTGTTGGGTGAGCAACACATATTACGTGGGCTGGCACACCAGCTTGGAGGACATCCCAGCCAACGTGCCAGTGCGACAGGACAGGGAGCTCAGTTACTACCAATGGGTGCCTTTTATCCTCCTTTCAATGGCCGTTCTCTTCTACCTGCCACACATTGTCTGGAGAGTTCTGAATGGACGAGTTGGTCTAAACATCACAGGCATAGTCGGAGCCATTACGACAGCCGAGCATCTCAACCCAGAAACTCGACAAAAAACGACGAGCTATTTGGTTCGACACATGGACCTATACTTCGTCCATAACAGAGAGCGCAAATCCGGACTTATGGCCAAGCTTATGTTCTTTTGTAACAAAGCACGCGGCAACAAGATGATCATGTCTTATCTCTTCGTAAAAATTCTCTTCATCGTCAACTCAATCTGCCAACTTTTTCTACTGAATGCCTTCTTGAGAACCGATTACAACCTGTATGGATTCGAAGTCATTTCTAAAGTTGTCAACGGTACTGACTGGAAGGAGTCTCGTCAGTTCCCGCGCGTCACATTTTGCGACATCGTCATCAGGCGACTCGGCGGGTTGAACAACCTCCATCGATACACACTCCAATGCGTACTGCCCGTTAATTTGTTTAGCGAGAAAATCTTCATCTTCATCTGGTTCTGGCTTGTAATGGTAGCTCTCCTCAGTGTTTGGGGAATACTGCCCTGGTTCTTCACGCTCTTTGACAGGGCGCGCTTTATGTACGTTAAGAAATACTTAAAAATGGCAGACCAAATGAATACCCCACAGGACAAAAAGCTGGCACGCATTTTCATTAACGACTACCTTCGGCAGGATGGCGTTTTTGTCCTTCGTCTCGTCAGCAAGAACACAAATGACATTGTAATTGCAGATCTCATCCTGGGATTGTGGGAGAACTTTAAGAAGTTTCGAAAGGACTTCCATCCCTCTAAAATTTCTGGGGAAAATATTTGATGGCAACAGACTGTGCTTTATAGCAGAGGATACAAATTACGTTAAAATAGACCAGCTTATTAAACTTTACACCACGTAGCTGACCGTAGGATATTTACATATATAGGATATTCAACTCAAATTTCAAAGTTGTGCAGGTAATTAATGCATAAGTATTGACCTGGATAGATGCGGTATGTGGTATAATAACGCGAGCAACCGTAGGTCTGAAAGAACATTTGCAGCTGCCTTGTAGTCTAACACATACGCACAAATGTGTCTATTGTTATTAATTTCATAAATGCTTGCAAAGCATGACATTCAACTACTTCACGAAGGCGAATGGATGAATTTAGAAAAGGAATTTTACAAGTTCGGATCGTCTGCTTGTAAAGAAGTCAAAATTGACGAAGGATGCGTAGTTTCTTTCTTACGAAATGAAATTGATGAACAAAAAATTAATAATTGACATTGAGACTTCAGTTTCGAATAGAAATTATTGATCAATGGAAGTGGTCATTCTGTTGTAACCTCGCAATATGCTTTCTGGAGGCGCTTGCTAGTAAAAATAATTTTTCCTATTATAGTTAAAGATAAAGGGTATCGAACTACATCGGCAGATTTAGGGGCTAAGGGGGACTGGCCTATGATGTGCCATATGTATTGTCGCACTCGACACATGTATAAGACCGAATGCCACAATATATATGCTGTGAACGTCGACACATATTGTCACCTGGGCTACAATATTTGCCACAACTCCCATACAGAACTCGCCTATGGCTATCATCAACATTTGTTCTTTGAAAATTGCGGGAAGGCCCCCTCTCATAAGCCAAGATCCGCCACATAAAATTTCCTTGGTTACGCTTATGTTTTCAAGAACTTGCGCTGGCGGTGTTTACTGAATCTGCTGGGGGGATTAGCAAAATATTTTGCCAGTTTTAATGGTTTGAGAGTGTATTTATTCAAGTTTACATGGAGTGTTTTACGTCGATTCCGTCAGAAAACGAAACTAAACGTTACATCCGTTCCACACATTAGTCTAGACAGACTTCCTCAACAAGGATTCAGATCACGACTATGCGGTGTCAGAGGTTGTACAAAACTTGACCTTGGCTGCCATAGATATAGAGACACTATTGTCTGTCTAGGAATATTTTTCTATGATATGGATACATTATGAACGTTTACACTTACCACCAGTCACCACTACCTTCGAGTCAACAATATAAAATTAACTTCCATCGGCCAATAGGTTGGTTTTCGGACCCAAAACGAGATAATGACGGAGGGAAAACATTGGCCATGCTTCGGTGCATGTGGGCAATTTCTCGCTTACACTGGTGACCGCTCTTATTCCCTTAGCCCCAGACAACTTTTACGATGCCTATTCAGCACGTCTTTTGTATTGAAGTAGATCTGAGCTAATGAAGTGAAAAGGTAATTGCATTACTGTCTCAACAATAGTTGCTGTCAGTATCCCCAATTTGGTTTCCTCTGACATTTGCAGAGTTATAGCTTGCAACTCTGGAGAGTAGTTTTAACTTGGTAAATTATAATTATTACAAAATGACTAAACAGGTTAACTCGTACGTGTTTATCTTCAGAAAGGAAAACTTCCCAAAGGAACGACAAGTTTCATATTGGTTTTCTTTAATTTTTAATGCTACTGCCCACTTGTTTTCTTTCTTTCCGGGAACGGGTTGATGACTATTTATTTAAGTTTGGAACTTGAAGTACCAAAACCGAAGAGGAAGATTTTGATCGACAGCTAAACTTAATTAGTTAAGTTCATTATGAGCCCATCCCTAAACTTACCACATTACAGGTACACTAAACAATTGACGTGTCATTTAAGTTCAATTGTTTTAGAACTCAAATCATAAAATATATACAAAAGTTCAAATATGGTGATGACCAAACTGAAGATTTGGAATCTCTGCACAATTTCGGTGGCACTGACTATATAACTACACTAGCTCTTTGTCAGTAATTAAAAATGAAAAGTGTGCACAACAACTGTTTCCTGGTCAAAAATCTGGTTAAACGAGATTGAAAAAATATTAAAAAATGAATCCATGTGATATTGTTAACTTTGATCACAGTTTGTATATCCACCGAGTATACAATGTACCAATACGCGCGGTAGTTTATCTTCAATCGTACCTAATGGTTGTAGTTTTTAGATTATTAGCTCACCGATTTTTAAAAATCGTAAAGCGTACCTGGTTGTTTTTTCCAACTGAATCCCGCCTAGGTGTTGGTTTATAACGAAAATTGGTGGTTAATGCATTTTGAAAATTCGCCATTATGTACGGTCAGAGATGCCTAATACTTTTTATGCTCGCATCGGGCAATGCGGTCATCACAACTGTAGCTGATTCCGGCACCGCGCTCTCTTTGATTATGGTACAAGCCGCTCAGAAGGACGAGCGGTGAAAATTCCCGCATACTGTATCTTTAGAAATGCGTGACGCCCTTGTAAGCGTATTATTCACGGGATGGTCATGTCCGAGGTCTGCCAACCAGCATAAAGACCACGCGATAGTAACTAATCTTATAGCCTAATAGGCTGCATTCATTTCAACACTGCCATTGGTTTTAAGACATGGGTTCCTAAGATTGTTCATTTTGATCATAACGTCGATTTTGTCCATTGTCGGATGTAGGATGTCTTCAGAAAGTCGCGTTCTGAGTATGACTTACTGTCGGCTTTTCGTTCAGTCTGGTGGGTTAGTAGGCCTAGGCAAATCCACCGCCCCACTTTCAAACCAATGTTATAAAAACTCACAACAGAATTGCAAGTTATTCCCGTAACACGACTAGGACGTGCCCTTTACTGATGCTGACAATCGCTTGGGCACTCCATAGAACTCTAAGCCGAGTGTAATGCCAACTTTGGTTTCGCGGCCGCTGAGGCTCGTGTGTGCACCCGAATGTATTGTCATTAAAGATTTTCGCAATTTCGCCGTTTTTCAATCGAATTGTATAAAAGCCATATCATTAGAAAACCGGCGTCAGTTCTCAGTTGATGGTTTTACTAGAAGCATAAGATAAATAATTGAATTGATAAATAATTATCATTTCCCATACACGACTGCTTTAACAGTATTTTTTAATTCTAAAAACCAAGAATAGAACCAAAATGCAAAACAGCAGCGTGTAATAGTAAAATGAAAACGATTATGAACCAGAGAGGTTATAAACACCTCAGCAATTTTTTGCAAATTTGTGTCCACTCGCCAGTGTTTTTACTATTTTTGGTTTCATTAATCATGTTGCCTATCAATGCAAACCCAGTCATTCCCCTTACCAATGGTAACGTATTTGTTCAATAGATGTTTATTGTGATAAGTAACTTTGCTGCCAAAGAGGGCTTGGTCTCAAAATCAACGTCGCAAATTCAGTTGGAGCTAAATGTGTTTTCGTGTTTGAGAATTCAGCTTTTTCAATAGCAATTAAAGTGCTGGTTCCATGGTAATAAAAACTTATGACAATTTGGAAACACGTAAATACTTTATTTATTGTACAACTGCCTGATAGACAGTGGTGTTAGTCTGACTGATAGACACACAATTATAGTCTTCTCAGTATCGGGTTGACCAACTATGCGCAGTCATTACAGCGACACACCCATTTCGCAGGTTGTTGGTTTGAATTTGTAAGTGCTTCAGTTTGCAGATGGCACTAGGACTAATTCCGAATCGTGATCCTACAATATTCTTGAAAATATCAGCATCAATTTGTCCAAGAGCTCTGGAATTCTCTGTAGTATACAAACGTGGCATACTTGGAGCAAGAACACCAGGGCTGAGTTGCATAAAGCTTCAAAAGTTATCCACTGGATAAGTTTGATTGTTGCATGACGTCAGGTGCATTGTTCAACAATAACAACGTGATGCTTGATAATGCGACGTCGTTGTTGCTATACGGCGTATAACTTTTATGCAACTGGGCCCAGGTTTTCACATTTGAAGAAAGCTGAAGAAACTGGGCAGTCCAAAAAAAAATTTGCATCATTGCAATTCACACTGAGCTTGCTAACATCAGGAGTTCCAAGGTATCACTCAGTGTCCCAGAAATTTGGTGATTACTCCCCCCGTGTTAAATAACCTGCACATCGCTGGTGGTGCCGGAAAAACACTAAAAATTGCAACATTCCACTTTGAGACCAAGCCATCTTTGGCAGCAAAGTTATTGAGCATATCAAAAATTCATTGACAAAATGTTGTATTGTTGGAAAGGGGAATGACTGAGCTTGCCATAGGTATGAAAAATGATTTTAATAACCAAAAGTAATGAAAACACGGACGAGTGAACACAAATTTCAAACTTTTTGTTAAGGTATCGATGATAAGCTAAGATATTAGGGCAATAATTTCAATGATTCAAAAGAGTTCTACAATAAAAAGTACATAGACATGTACCAGGTTTTAGTGTAGCGATCCTTCACACTTGCTGTAGATGATTTAGCCAGGAATTTACCCAAAATTACTTATATTCTTTGTATATTATATTTAATTGGTCCTTTCATGCCATTTGATACAATTCCATTCATCAGTAAAAATTCAGAATGCAGTACCATTTACGAAAATGCGATAAACTACTCCATGTATCTATCCATAATTTTAAGACAAGGTTTCATGATGTCTAAACATGGGCAAACATCTACCATGTTGCTTTGAAATGTATCCGGGCTAGTTCCGATCGCGCCACTCTCATCATACAGTGATCTGGTCTTTAGTATCTGGCCATGTCAGTGTCTTGATTACTGAGCGTGCAGATTACCTCGTTGACTCATGTACCACCAAACCCCTCTGCTTATACACGACTGAAGTTAAGCTGCTGGCTCACCAACGCACCTTCGAGAAAACTTTACCCCAACTTGCGGAGTTCAATGATGGCAGCCGACTGCTCATATGGAGAATTTCTCGCTTACACTGCCGACCCCTCTGATTCCCTAAGCCCCAGAAAACTTTTACGATGCCTATTCAGCACGCCCTTTGTATTGCAGTAGATCTGAGCTAATGAAGTGGAAAGTTAATTGCTAGCATTACTGTCTCAACAATGGTTGTTCTTAGTACCCTCAATTTGGTTTTCTCTGACATTTTCAGAGTTATAGCCTGCAACTCTGGAGAGTAGTTTTAACTTGGTACATTATAAATATTAGAAAATGACTAAAAGGTTAACTTTTGTTTATCTTCACAAAGGGCCACTTTCCAAAGGAACGATAACTTTCATATTGGTTTTCTTTATTTAATTTTTAATGCTTCTGCCAACTTGTTTTTTTTTTCATACCGGGAACGGGTTGATAACTGTTTATCTAAGTGTTGAACTTGAAGTACCAAAACAGTTGTAGATTTTGATCGCCAGCTAAACTTACATAGTTTAGGTTCAATGTGAGCCCATCCCTAAAATTACCACATTACAGGTACACTAAATATTTCACATGTCATTAAAGTTTAACCTTTATTAGAACTCAAATCATAAAATACATACAAAAGTGCAAATATGGTGATAACCAAACTCAAGATTTGGAAGCTCTGGACAATTTCGGTGGCACTGACTATACATGNACTCAAATCATAAAATATATACAAAAGTTCAAATATGGTGATGACCAAACTGAAGATTTGGAATCTCTGGACAATTTCGGTGGCACTGACTATACAACTACTCTAGCTCTTTGTCAGTAATAAAAAATGAAAAGTGGGCACAACAACTGTATCCTGGTCAAAAATCTGGTTAAACGAGATTGAAAAAACATTAAAAAATGAATCCATGTGATATTGTTAACTCTGATCAGCGTTTGTATATCCACCGATTATACCAATACGCGCGGTAGTTTATCTTCAATCGTACCTAGTGGTTGTAGTTTTTAGATTATTAGCTCATCGATTTTTAAAAATCGAAAACCGTACCTGGTTTTTATTTTTCCAGCTGAATCCCGCCTAGGTGTTGGTTTCTAACGAAAATTGGTGGTTAATGCATTTTGAAAATTCGCCATTATGTACGGTCAGAGATGTCTGATACTTTTTATACTCGCATCGGGCAATGCGGTCATCACAACTGTACCTGATTCCGGCGCCGCGCTCTCTTTGATCCTGGTACAAGCTGCTAAGAAGGACGAGCGGTGAAAATTCCCGCATATCTTTAGAAATGCGTGACGTCCTTGTAAGCGAATTATACACGGGATGGTCATATCTGAGGTCTGCCAACCAGCATAAAGACCACGAGAAAGTAACTAATATAGCCTAATTGACTGCATTCATTTCAACACTTCCATTGGTTTTAAGACATGGGTTCCTAAGATTGCTCATTTTTACCATAACGTCGATTTTGTCCATTGTTGGACCTAGGATGTATTCAGAAAGTCGCGTTCTGAAAATGACTTACGGTCGGCCTTTCGTTCAGTCTGGTGGGCTAGTAGTCCTAGGCAAATCCACCGCCCCGCTTTCAAACCAATGTTATAAAAACACACAACAGAATGGCAAGTTATTCCAGTAACACGACTAGGACGTGTCCTTTACTGATGCTGACAATCGCTTGGGCACTCCATAGAACTCTAGAAAGAGTGTAATGCCAACTTTGATTTCGCAGCCGCTGAGGCTCCGCCGCCTAAGCATGAGAGTTGTTTGCATTTGTTTGTTCCGGTGTGTGCACCCAAATTTATTGTCATTAAAGATTTTCGCAATTCCGCCGTTTTTCAATCGAATTGTATACAAGCCATATCATTAGAAAACCCGCGTCAGTTCTCAGTTGATGGTTTTACTAGAAGCATAAGATAAATAATTGAATTGATAAATAATTATCATTTCGCATACACGACTCCTTTAACAATATTTTTTAATTCTAAAAACCAAGAGTAGAACTAAAATGCAAAACACCAGCGTGTAATAGCAAAATGAAAAGGATTATGAACCAGAGAGGTTATAAACACCTCAACAATAGTTTGCAAATTTGTGTCCACTCGCCCGTGTTTTTACTATTTTTGGTTTCAATAATCATGTTGCCAATCAATGCAAACCCAGTCATTCCCCTTACCAATGGTAACGTATGTGTTCAATAGATTTTTATTGTGATAAGTAACTTTGCTGCCAAAGAGGGCTTGGTCTCAAAATCAACGTTGCAAATTCAGTTGGAGCTAAATGTGTTTTCAAGTTTGAGCATTCAGCTTTTTCAATAGCAATTAAAGTGCTGGTTCCATGGTAATAAAAATTTATGGCAATTTGGAAACACGTAAATACTTTATTTATTGAACAACTGACTAATAGACCGTTGTATTAGTCTGACTGATAGACAACAATGATGATCTTCTCAGTATAGAGTTGACCAACTATTCGCAGTAATAACAGCGACACACCCTTTTCGCAGGCTGTTGGTTGGAATTTGAACGTGCTTCAGTTTGGAGATGGCACTAGGACTCATTCCAAATCGTGCTCCTACTATATTCTCGGGAATATCAGCATCAATTTGTCCAAGAGCTCTGGAATTCTCTGTAGTATACAAACGTGGCATACTTAGAGCAAGAACACCAGGTTTTCACATTTGAAGAAAGCTGCAAACTGGGCAGTCCAAACACAGTTTGCATCATTGCTAATCACACTGGGCCTGCTAACATCAGGAGTTCCAAGGTAGCACTCTGTGTCTCACAAATTTGGTGTTTACTCCCCCGTGTTAAATAACCTGCACATCACAGGTGGTGACGGAAAAACCATAATATTTGCAACATTCCACTTTGAGACCAAGCCATCTTTGGCAGCAAAATTATTGAGCATATCAAAAATTCATTGACAAAATGTTGTATTGTTGGAAAGGGCAATGACTAAGCTTGGCATAGGTATGAAACATGATTTTAATGTACAACAGTAATGAAAACACGGACGAGTGAACACGAGTTTTCAAACTTTTTGTTAAGGTAACGATGATAAGCTAAGCCATTAGGGCAATAATTTCAATGATTCAAAAGAGTTCTACCCTAAAAAGTACATGGACATGTACCAGATTTTAGATTATTGATCCTTCACACTTGCTGTAGATGATTTAGCCAGGCATTCACCCAAAATTTTAATCTTTTCATATTATATTTAATTGGTCCTTTCGTGCCGTTTGATACAATTACATTCATCAGTAAAAATTCAGAATGCAGTAGCATTTACGAAAATGCGACAAACTACTCCATGTATCTATCCATAATTTTAAGATAAGGTTTCATGATGTCTAAACATGGGCAAACATCTACCATGTTGCTTTGAAATGTATTCGGGCTAGTTCCTATCGCGCCACTCTCATCATACAGTGATCTGGTCTTTAGTATCTGGCCATGTCAGTGTCTTGATTACTGAGCGTGCAGATTACCTCGTTGACTCATGTACCACCAAACCCCTCTGCTTATACACGACTGAAGTTAAGCTGCTGGCTCACCAACGCACCTTCGAGCAAACTTTACCCCAACTTGCGGAGTTCAATGATGGCAGCCGACTGCTCATATGGAGAATTTCTCGCTTACACTGCCGACCCCTCTGATTCCCTAAGCCCCAGAAAATTTTTACGATGCCTATTCAGCACGCCCTTTGTATTGAAGTAGATCTGAGCTAATGAAGTGGAAAGGTAATTGCTAGCATTACTGTCTCAACAATGGTTGTTCTTAGTACCCTCAATTTGGTTTTCTCTGACATTTCCAGAGTTATAGCCTGCAACTCTGAAGAGTAGTTTTAACTTGGTACATTATAAATATTAGAAAATGACTAAAAGGTTAACTTTTGTTTATCTTCACAAAGGGCCACTTTTCAAAGGAACGATAAGTTTCATATTGGTTTATTTAATTTTTAATGCTTCTGCCAACTTGTTTTTTTTCATACCGGGAACGGGTTGATAACTGTTTATCTAAGTGTTGAACTTGAAGTACCAAAACAGTTGTAGATTTTGATCGCCAGCTAAACTTACATAGTTTAGGTTCAATGTGAGCCCATCCCTAAAATTACTACATTACAAGTACACTAAATATTTCACATGTCATTAAAGTTTAACCTTTATTAGAACTCAAATCATAAAATACATACAAAAGTGCAAATATGGTGATAACCAAACTCAAGATTTGGAAGCTCTGGACAATTTCGGTGGCACTGACTATACATGGGCGGCGCAGCACAGAAAAAAGTGGGGGGCTAAAGCCCCCTCAGTCCCTCTGTGGTGCACCGCCCATAGACCACGTGCAGCGTAGCACTGACAAAAGTGGGGGCTATAGCCCCCCGCAGCCCCCTATGGTGCGCCGCCCATGCTATATAACTATTCTAGGTCTTTGTCCGTAATAAAAAACAAAAAGTGGGCAAAACAACTGTTTCCTGGTGAAAAATCTGGTTAAACGGGATCGAAAAAATATTAAAAAATGAATCCATGTGATATTGTTAACTCTGATCGGCGTTTGTATATCCAACGAGTATATCAATACGCGCGGTAGTTTATCTTCAATCGGTACCCAATGGTTGTAGTTTTTAGATTATTAGTTCATCGATTTTTAAAAATCGAAAACCGTATTTGTTTATGTAAATATCGATCTTTTTCAGTGAGGCGTGGAATATGTTGCAAGTAGTCCATCCCGTACTTGTTTGTATTTTTCCAGCTGAATACCGCCGTGGTGTTCGTTTATAACGAAAATACATGTAAGTGGTTAATGCATTTTGAAAATCCGCCGATAAACTGTATTAGACATCTCTGACTGTACAGATATGTCTAATACAGTTTATCGGCGGATAATTACATTTAATTGGGTCTTGCTCGCATCGGGCAGTGCGGTCATCACAATTTTACCTGATTCCGGCGCCGCACTCTCTTTGATCCAGGTACAAGCAAAACAACCAGCTTGAATGGATTGTTTTAATGAAAAATGAATTTAACAACTCGTTTCAACAACAACAACAACATACACAGATATAGCACTTTGTAAGTGGAGCACACAGACACTGATCTTTGATCTGCAGCGGTAGAAAAGTACAGTATAAGTAATGGCATATAACAATTTGCCACTAGATGTAAACATACAAGTAGATTCTAGATGCAAGTCTGCGTCACACATACCTTTCGAATTTTATTAATAACGTTTGATAAACATCGATGAAGAGATTCAAAATAACAATCAAGGGTTTCAAAAACTGACCGGATATCACCCTCCTTTAGCATACATGTATAACTAAACTGAGGCTTTACAGTGGCCTTTGACTTCAAAAAACAAGCAGCCATGCCGTCCATCACTTTGCTTCATGATATCTCATAAAAGAGAGCGTTGCAGAAACGCTCACATGGACTCGTAAAATACACTCAATGGGTTGCCGGGGTAACTGCATGGGTAGAAAACACCATATATTACATAATATTACATAATATTTTGGTGCAGCGTTAGTACAATACATTGCATTGTCACCAGTACGTGCACACCAATGTTACGCTATTTCAAGCAAAAGCTAAGATCGTAAAACCTTTACCTAATACTCATTAAAGAAGACGTTACAATAATGTTAAGTACTTTCAGAAGTCTTGATGGAAATCGCGACGAACGTTAAGCTAAACTAGTTTTTGGGCGCTCAAACGCCACCCCGGGCGCACTGGAGCGCCTCACGTGGGCTATCCGCATGGAGCTAGGCCCGACAGTCATTGGTCGAGGTCTGATGTGAAATTTTCGGATAAGATTATCGAGAAGACCTTTAATTTTTGGATCGCTTTCGGATTCTTTTAACTCTGCAGTTGATTTAGCACTTCTCAAGTTGGACATGTCGTCGATTGTCAACACTGATTTCATGTCATGAGGAGTCCGCCAACTGTCTTTCTCTTGCCAGGCTGGAGATGAAAACGGTCTGAAGTAACGATTTGACCAACTATCCGAGCACGTACAGCCATAAAAATTGCTTTGTGTTCGGCAATACTCCTGCCGTAATTCCGGGGCTGAGCGTCGTGAAGGCAAACCGGCGGAACGGGACCGCGCGTGTAATCCTGGCATCTTGCACGTCATAACAGAGTTTTTACGAGATTGCAGATAACCCTTTTTAGAAGTATTGGACTCCGCTAACCCAGATTCTGCTTCGTCAGTCGATGCTGAAAGGCTCTGTTTTCCTCCATACTGTGTGCGAGAAGCCTTGCAGTCCTCCATCTCGTCACCTACACCACTGTCGTGGGATTTGCTTGGGGCTCGTGGTTGCTTCTTCCGTCGTGCTGGAAATGTGTTCACTGCGTGTATCGGGGTTCCGGGTTGGTCGTTTCTTGCGTTACCCGGTGCAGGGTTCTCAGTTCTGACTACAGTGTCCATTGCTTTCTGACGGAGTGTCTTTGCTGGGCTGTGGTAACTTCCAATTCTTCGCTCCTGAACACTACGAGTAAAAGGCGTGGCGTAATGTGGAAGGTCACGTGGTTGAGTTTTTGTCATCCTAGCGCGATTGATGACCTTTTCGCTGGCTTCTTGGAGACATAACTCTGGAGCATCTTTCAGAAAAATGTAGACGCGAGCTCCGTACCACTCCTCGGGGGGTTCGGGTTCAGCCACTTCCTCATGAGTCGGGAAGTAATCCCCAGATTCCGGGTTGAAAATACTGATATTGTTCGGGACGGCACGTGACACACGAATCCAGTCGTCTGGCGATCTGTTGTGTTCAGAATCCCTGGCATTCAGCGATGCACCTGTTACAAAACAGAAAGGTAAATAGATAAAAGTAAATAATGAAAACAAACAAATCAACTGCAGCATCTAGCATGCGTGCACCCAGCGGGGGGGAGGGGCTCGGAGGGCTCCAAGGAGCCCCCCATTTGGCGAAGTGGGCAAAAAATGTCCGCCTCAGAGAAACAAAAAGAACGAGATAACGAGACAAAGTCCACTAAAAACGCATCCACCCGCTTTTTTGTTAGTAAAAGGTCCACATGGTCGGAAATTCGCGCCCCGAAAGGCTGGATGCGCGCATGCCTAGGCATCACTAGAGGGATAATTGAGTAACTAAAGAGCGTCAACAAATTGCATGTGTTGTACATGGACAGACAGGAAAACAGCCTCTTGTTCAGTAACGCTAGGACCTCGCTAAAAAACAAGACTTCGCGAGATTACGTGAGATATTGCCGTGTATTTTAAATGAGAACACGTGACCTTGACTACATTTTAGCTAGGTCCTAGCGTAGGTCCTAGCGTCTACTGAACGCACGCCAGTTTTGCCTAGAGGCACCTCCTGACTGGATTGAAGTTCACACTTTAAGTCACACAATCTCCTCTGTCCCTCTTGGTTTAGAGGAGATAGTATACTTACAGTTCAAACTTTAAGTATACTTTCTCCTCTGTTCCTCTCAGTTCAGAGGATCCGGATTCAGTCTCATCAACGGAAGACGTTACCAATACAGGAAAAGTCGGGAATTGCAGCTTTGGATGCATTTGCGTTGTCTATCGATTTCCAAGCTCATCAAAGTGAAGTAAAAGCTCAATAGGCGGTGCCTTTTACATTTTTTTCTTATTTTTGACTGCAAACTCTTCAATTCGGCAATTACCAGTTCATAAATACCGACTTAAAAAGTTATAAAATTACGATGTCAAGTTTTGCACTCACCACCACATTGCTGGGTGCAGAGCACTGAGCAGGACGGAAGCCAATCACAATTTATCTTTGAAAAGTGAACCAACATTGCAAAGAGAACTCTTATTGTTTGTACACAAATAGGTTATATCTACACGTGGCTCCAATGCAAAGCACGTTTGTATTAAAACATGAGTTTCAGCACGAACAAGTGAACTTCAGAAGATGCAAATAAATCGAGGTTACTATAAGCACAAACCTACTACACGTACCTTGTTGAAATAGGTATCTGGCCACAGGGACGTTGCCTTGGCAGCACGCTATCAACAGCGCCGTGAATCCAGCGTCGTTCCTTAGGTCCACTTTCAAATTGTAACTTTTCACGTGTTCCACAAGACGCACCACGCAATCCATATTGCCAACAGCTGCGGCGATGTGCAGGGCGGTGTTGCCCTTAATATCGCGAAATGTCGGATCATATTCGCCCGATTCTAGCAAAAGATCTAAGACGGACACGTTCTTTGCGAGTGTTCCATGCAACAACACGTTCATACCAAGGTTATCGAGGACTTTGATACTGGCACCATGCTTCAGAAGCAGACGAATCATTTCCCGCGCATTCTCCCGGTTGGGCTCGTGGCACGATTTCATCAGCGGCGTCAGCCCCAGTTTGTCCTGTGTGTCGAGTCCAACTTTCTGCTTAACAAGTATATCAAACTGGAGAAAATTCCTTCTCTCGATAGCATTGTGAATGGTATTCATTTCTTATATCGATTATCGAATACAGATCAATGTAGAATTACCTGAAAGCAGAGGTTTATATACCATAAACAAACAGCAACATTTCGATATCATCGATCAATAAACAAATGACACTTCACAACTGGAGAGAGATTTCGGTAAGATTTTTTTCTGGGACTATTAAAAACCAAATAAGTTACGCGTAAATACAGTAAATTTTCTGTCAATAAACATGTTTGAAGCAGTCAACACTGTAGTGCAATACAACAATCCACGCTGAGTTCAGAGAAACAGTCAAATTTAAAACAGAAATATTATGAAACTAAAAATGGTTCAACAACATCATATCAAGAAAACCAGAAAAGGATTTGCGGCAAAATTACTACGACTCCTTGGTGATGGCAGCTAATATAAAGCAATTTTTCGAGACATAATGAAATCTGATCAAACGTTGTCCGAGTACCATCCACATCTGTACAATGTCGAAGGATATTTCAGTAAAAAACAAAAATGATAGAATTGTAACTCTAGTAAATGTTAGAAGAAACCCATTATCACGCCATGTAATCAACAGTTTCATTTCCAAAATCAACTTAAACTCGTGAACTGTTATATATATTACCTACCTGCTCATCACAGACAAACACGTCAACACCAAAAAACACGACATTTAAACTGGGCGTACCAATAACCCCAAGAGTCATTTTACTGAATACTCGGTAAATATTTCACAAGACTGGTTAAGTAAGTTGCGAACGGTTTCATCCCGGTATTGTCAACGTTAAATGTCACACACTCATGCCTCGATCGACACAGTCAACTTTGTTTGGACAACCTTGGTAACAGCCGTGAGAGGTCTCTGGAGGGTAAAGTTAATTTCTAGCTCCCTCCGGTACTTCTGAGTAGCTCGAGGTGAGAAATCGATCATCTCGGCTACAATAGTACACGGAGGATTGACGATAACAGCCTTGTGCTGGTGGCAGTGTTTCAAAGATTTGGATGCTCTAATCTTAATTCACGAAAATGAAAGAAGTTGCTACAACCACATGTTCAGTGTGAACAACTGCCACTTTTCTTCACGAGTATATTTGACCCTCCAAAGCAAAGCCAGCGGGCAGCAGAGAAGCATTTGGCTTGAATTGTCCACTTGAACTGTGGTTACAATCGTCAAGTCCCCGTCGCAGTGGACACTCCATTTATCACTACTTAAAAACTTGCTCTGGTTTCAAGGTTTAAAATTCGGCTGCAAAAGCATCATTTTCAGAAATTACAAAATCTGAAAGTTTTCGGTTTTTGGATTAATTGTACCAATCTGTCATTAATTGGGTCCCGTGGTCATGTCATTTTCGTAAACTGTACCAAAAAATACAGGTAAATACATTCCTAGCAAAATAACGGTATCAATAACATGGTCAAAATGCTTCTGATGATCGACGTACATTATGACTCATTCAAAACGAGGATGATAATATGCAGAAAATTATGAGTCACGTGACTACTTCATACACGAGATGGGAGGCAACGTTATGCCATCCTGAGTTGGCTTATTCAAGCTTGTGCTCGTGGATTTGGTCGGAGTTGGGAAAATTGGCGGGAAACTTACGTAAGAAACCTGCCACAGGTGTGTGACAATTTGAATGATCTCAAGTCTCATTGGTTCAAAAATGGCCGGGATTTTCAATTCTTTCGTGTGTACACTCCTTGGCTCTCCACTCAAAACAATTTTTCTCCTTGACCAGCAGTACATTAATTGCCATGGTGACAGTGGGTAAATATGGCAAAGTCATAAGTGTCACAGTAGTTAGGTGGAAGATGTTGAGATAACTTTCATGGACTGCTTAGATTCAACTACGTACAATGTAAGCTTATGTCAGGGCACTTTCCATTGTATTCCATAGACCACCGCTACCTTTGCCACGGTCTTAGGTAGTTTGTCTTTTGGGTCACACAAGTTTTTGTCTCAAAGTTCCAAAAGGTTTGACAAACGAGGTGAATCAAATGTCCTGAACACACATCGTAATAGTTCATAAAGTCTTTCCACATTCAGGAATCCTCGCCAATGTTTGATCTGGCTGACGAGCGTCAATGTTGTTAATTTGCAATTTTAGGTGTTCTAAGGGTAGTCTTGCTAAGTATTCGCACCATTTAACAAGGTCCATCAAGTTTGTGCTCAATCGGATAATGAGAGCAAAACTGAATTAATAGCGGTTTGTATGTTTCGTAGCTACTGTACACATACAGCTGTGCTTACCGCAACCATGTGGTTGCATCCCAGTTCGTTCCAGCTATTAGCCTATGCAAGTGGTACGTGTTTGAACGAATTTTCACTGCAAAAATTCATTAAGTATCGAAAAACGATAGGAAATTCCTTCTCGTGTTTGAACGCTTGCAAGGCTCTGCTTTACTGGGCTCGAAAATGATTGTGTGACCATAGCGGTACATGCCGACGCATATGGAATCTTGAATACAAGCGTTATTTCAGTACTAGCACAGTTCAGAGAGTGCTTATCCGCGTGATATTGATTAATCGTCTAGTACAGTGTACCGAATGTCCTTTACATCGAAAAAACTCCATCAGATCATCTCCGGATATAACCACTTGAGGTATGATCAGACGAAAAAAAATGACATATAGCATCCGCTTGTGATGTCAAGCGTGGAAAGTGAAGCCAAACGGCCATTTCTGTTTTCGTGATTTCTTCTGTTTTTCTTTCTCGTCGGTTTGCCGCACTATTTTGAGTGGACTCACGAAATGTTCAACTCCATGCAGGCTAATTAGCAAGACCAGGTTTCATCCACTACGAGAAGCCAGTCTCGACTTAGGACAATAACATTGACGTCAACTTGTTCCTTACCCAACTCAGAACTGGTTTCTAGATTAGCAGTTGGCAGCTGGTCTACGAAATGAGCTGCTGCGACAAGCCCTCTTGTAGAGCCTGGTCTGAATTAACTAAACTGACATTTCTTTGGAAGCTCTTCTACAATCACCGTCAATTTGACTAAAGAAAATTTTGAGACCAACTTCAACTTGTCTGAATAGTTGTTTTTGTGTTGTAAAGTAACTTTATAGCAGCTTGATGTTGCTTAGCAACAGATAATAAATAAGAAAAACCATATCCATTAACCAATTCACACAGTCATATACAATGAAATGCAGTGGGTTTGAAATTTTATTTTTGTCACAAACACGTTTTAGCAATCCCAAACCCCACCAACATCATGCCAGTGAGCACCTGTACCAGCAAAGACTTATTTAGTTGCAATGGTAGCTGCCAGGGATACTGCATAGTAAAACGTCAATGACTGCATGTGACTCCCAAAGACCTCATTATCTGAACAAGGTGAGCTGCTATGTACACGGATGCATTTTATTCAGAGTAGCTTCGCAGGTCTTCTTCAAGAATGTTCTCAGACAACGCACAGTGTTGGACAGTGAGGACAGATGGGCTGTGGTGAACTGGAACACAAGAGGTCGCCACCTGATGTAATGCATGTGCCTGGCAACAGAATACTGAGGAATGTAATATTTGTTTCAAAAGTCAATGAATTATTAGCGTTACTTTTTAAGCCAAATATTATTCTATTAAGTTCTTCTCAAAATTTGGAGGAATTGAACGTTTACACTCAAATGAAAAATAGCTGCAATACTGGTTGATCTAAAAAGTGTCCATGGGAGAAACTTGTGGCCATGCCAGAGCTTTAAAAACCATTCTAAACTACGGGATAATGTCAAATAAGTGGATGTAAATCAGAACTTGGTCTCTGGATGGAAAGCACGGATTAGATGTCACTTGAAGACAGTGCAATACATGGGGCAGTATCATATCCCAAAACTAAATTAAGACTTTGTAAACCACAAAACCTCACCTACTACACAGCTGTGTACTGTAAAGTACTTAGACCACTAGACCAACACAATACACAGCCCAGCGTACTGTAAAGTATAGACCTCTAGACCCCACACGATACACATCTGTGTACTGTAAAGTATAGACCACTAGACCCCACACAACACACAGCTGTATACTGTAAAGTATAGACCTCTAGACCCCACACAATACACAGCCCAGTGTACTGTAAAGTACAGACCACTAGACCCCAAACAATACACAGCCCAGTGTACTGTAAAGTACAGACCACTAGACCCCACACAATACACAGCCCAGTGTACTGTAAATTATAGACCACTAGCCCCCACACACTACACAGCTGTGTACTGTAAAGTATAGACCTCTAGACCCCACACAATACACAGCTGTGTACAGTAAAGTATTGACCTCTAGACCCCAAACACTACACAGCTGTGAACTGCTTAGTACTTAAACCATGAGACCTCACATAATACACTGAGATTAGAGATCCAAACATTCACAATAACGTATTAAAGTGGCTGACTGAATCCACCTTAAAGTCAACAGGTCAGCGTCTGGCATTTCAAACACAAGGAAACTCTATACATTTCCAATATTCATCCAAACATCGCCTACCTGGTTCTGATATTGTCTCATGACAGTCAGAAGTAGTTTGCCAAACTTTTTATTTTCAGCCATGTTTAATGAGTTCTGCTCCAGCTTTGTCAAGAGTTGAGTTAAGGATGATGGGTTTAAGTCAACCTGAAAGTTATAGATGTTAAAACACTTATTTTTAGTTCACAAAAATGCCAATGTCGAATGAGTAAAAACTAACTTAAAGGTGTACTGCAGACTGAAAGAAAAAAAGACAGCCAAGGCCAGTCACAACAACTATGCAGAAAAGCAACACATCAACTCAGTTTACAAGAACTAACTAAAAGCAACTTACATAACAATGACTCATTCTCAACCAATCAGCTGGTTTGCAGGTACTAATGTCAAATTAGAAAGTTGTCAGATGACTCAAATTACCTTACACTCCACAAGGCACTGCACAAAACTCAGGTGACTTTCATCAAACATTGGCAGATCTTGCAACGAACAACTGCAAAACAACACAGTGACTTCTGTACTATTAAGCAGTGGATCTATCAATGCAGAAAAGCATTCTGGGTTCAGCTACTGAGCTATCCAATGAGGGTAATAAAACAATCATCTTTTCATTCATGACCACAAATACATAGTTGAGGTGGAAGGGTTGAATGGTCAAATTTAAGGATGTGTGACACTACACACTGATGGGAGGGATTAAAAGCATTGTTTACCTGAAACCCCTCATTATTGTGCCAGTAAAGTGGAATTTATGATTCCAGGGGGGGGGGGTCCGTACCTTACAAACATCACTTAACTAACTTAGTGGTGCTGGCATATTTTAGCTCATGACGGCGTTTTAACGTAAAGTGACCTTACCAGATGTAGAGGGTTGTGAACAAGGGATAAAATCTAGCTTCTTTGCTAACTGCCAAGCACAGTCTTTTGTCTGATATGACAACAGGCAGGCCAACTATCTACAGTCAAACCCAGACCAAATTGGTACGTTTGGAAACAATAGAATGTCGTAACTTCGGTTGTAGCTGGGCGATTTTGGCGATTCAAAAACTAATTTAAAACATGATCATCATTTGACGAGGATTTCAGAAATGCTATTGGTTCATTTTTAAATATGTTATAACTTAACTTATATTTTTCACAGCAAGCCCAGTCAGGCTAGATACGATATTATTGGAGAATAGAGCAATTATCAAAAAAAAGAGCTGGCCCTCTGACCATAAATGCCAGAACGGAATTAATCAGTCGTGTAAGATATTGGCTACAGGGGTCATCTTCTCAACTTGTTGTTGGGCTATAGAATCAAACAAGTTGGGAGCAATGAAAAAATGCCATAATGTAGTTTTGAAAATTACTTTCCCCGACTCATAATTACTAACAACTCCATTGATCTGTGCTTGTGTGAAAACCAACCATTCTCTTGGTTTGGCCTGCATAAGCTGAAGGAGTAGTTACAGTAGTCAGATGAATCAGTTTCCTGATAACAGGTTGTTTTCACTCACTCTTGTGCAAATAAGTGGTGGATACAACAGTGAACTATTTTTATTGTTTAAATCAAAGTTGATTCTTGCTTATTTGTGAAAGAATCTTACGTCTTAGATATTTGCTTTTTATGCAGTCTCCCTCAGATACATATATGTAGTCCCTCAGTACAAATCTAATGTAAAATATGTTTTTAAATAAACTTGCATTGCATTTTTCTTGGTTTATTGTTCTTCTTAATTGTTATTATCCATTCAATTAACATGGGTGGTCAGCTACTAGTTGCCCATTCCTTTGCTGGACACCCAGTCATGATTTAAAAAAACGTTTGCTTCTCTCTCATAAAGTAGTTTGGCCACAAAAAAGAAGTAAATAAATATCACAAAAATTCTTCTTTAAGTAAAAGACAATACAAAAATTACATTATTAGAAAAACAACAAAGCAAAAATTCTCCTTTTGAACGGTGTGGCAACTTTCCACTCCGGTGAGTAAGGTCCCAACAGTTAGCACAACATGAAAAACAAGGACAAAAAATAGCCTTCCCAGTTATAGTCAGGTACAGTCTTTTTTCTAAAATAAACTTGTACTTTGGGGCACAATAAAAAAATTCTCATGTCTCAGATTAGCAACAGACCACCTGAAAATCGTTATCAGGAATTCTCAGTACAAACCACTGATCCAGAATTATTTAGAAAACGGATTATTTCTAGTTATCGTTATCAAAACATACAGTTTACGTTAATATGTCAGAATAGGTTGATAAGTGATAACTTAGGGGTAATGTATAATAGAGATATCTGAGTATTGGTGACAATAATAGTGACTAGGTACTGTTGACTCACTTGATTAAGAATGTCCTGTCTTCTGGAGACAAGTTGTCTTTGACAAGTCGACAAAACACCTCACTTTGAGACGAATCTAAAATACAATTCCATAAGACCTTAATGTAACAGTATCAGAACATTTGTGGGTTTAGCTCATGAGCTTAGGAGGGGACTGGTCCACAAAGTGGATGAGGGTTTTGAAGAGGGACGTAAATCATGGGGGCCACTTACACATGATAGATCACTTTGAAATGGACAACCATGCAAGGTTAGTACAAGCAGTTCTTAGTCAACCCTGTTCTTAGTCATACAACATTACCAGTTGAACAGTTTAACTAACAACAGTTTGTCAAAAAGGTTTATGTTCCTGGCTGAGAAGAGAAGAATTGTTTTATTATTCCTTATGGATTTAAGTGCGTAGCCAACCCAGGAATGTAGTTTTGAAGGCACTCAGGGGGATATAATCAAATCACAATTCAGGGACCATTTAAAACAAAATTAATTTCCTGGACCAGATGTACCACAACTCACTATGAAGTTTTGAAGCAGGGCGACTGTGCTTTTCCACAAGAGATAGGGCCCAACGTCGCACTTTCAAAAAAGAAACATGGCAATACCTGGTTACTGGAGAAATTGCTTCCCCATTAGGCATTTCCAACACTGAGGCAATGCCAACTGTGAGGCAATACCAAATGATAGAATAATCTTCAATTAGGATACCACTGACATCACTAAGCCACTTTAACCACACGACATTGCAGGAGAAGACAAAATATAGAGCCACACACAGAAACTTGATACAAGATATGAGATGGGGAAAATAGCAAGCTGGTCCCCACCAATTCCCCCTATTGGAAAGCCACAAAAATATACAACTAAATGGACACAACTCTATTGTACATACGGGTGTAAGTTGTATAATGTTTAGCAATTCATGTTTCCTACCTTTTGAAAGCTGTAAGTTGTAAATGATAAAAGTTTAACGTAGACATATGGCCTTAAGTTTAGTTAGTAAACATGCTATATTGCAAACACACAATTCATCTAATACTGAGGACAGATGTGAGCTTACTGAAGGATGATGCAGTAATGCATTCTTTGAAGACAGACTCTATTACAGGACGTGGAAACTTTGTGGTGACTGACGTGAGGGACCGGTGGAGTAGCCAGGAGGCATTCTGGCTTACTTCCTGAACCTGAAGCACATTAAGGATACTCAGGTTGTGATAACAGAACCAGATATTTTGTTATTTGTACTGCTTGCCTTACAGAAGCAATTGTTAAAGTGACATAAAAGCCCCTGTGTCTAGGGACATTCATGTTTGGCATATATTATTATGCTTAATTAGTAATCCCTAGCATTATAATAATAAATAAACAGATCCATTACCGTTTAATACTCAATTCGATAGCATTGTACAATATTCATTATCACGCTCACTAAGTGTTTTCCTATCTCAATTCTGTGAAGTTGGATTACACTGTAAATAAACTTCAAGTATTTTTTCCAACATTGTGTTGTACTAGGGTATACCAAGTCATCGTTCTATTGCGAGGGTACACAATTACACCAGGTTCACAACCAGCCATCACTGAAGTGAATAAACATCTAGTTCCATGAAAGACATCCAGCACTTGTGCTAATTAGTAACGCACACAAGCCTGAATCCAACATAACACAATGTACCTGAGTGAGCATTATGAAGATCTGAAGCACTTTTCTATGTTTCATTAACTGTTAAATATAACAGCATTGATCTAACCTAGACAACCATTAATATGTTGAACTTATTAAAACTATTGTAAGTTTGCTAACAATCCTTTATTCCACACAATGTTGTAAAGCACGAGAACACGAATCCATGTAATGAGAGATCACAATGTATAAAAAATGCTTTAATAGAAAGTTGAATGAAACAATCTATAAAAACACATTTAACAAACCCTAGATTCAAAGTTAAAAACCAAGAAATGAAGTTTTATGGTATCATCAGAACAGTACTTTTAGGTTCAAGGAATACATTTCAAAGATCAACAAACAAACTTTCGAAAATAAAACAGTTAAAAATCTCCTTTAACTTGTTACCTTTGGCAGTAAACAGTGCTTGGAAAAACACAGACAGCAGCTGTATCCAATCTCTGGCAGCAGTGATACGATGTTATGGCAGGCTGCTGCTACTGCCACCTCTGGGACAATACTTAGTTCCAACATTTCACACAAGGTATCCAGTTGGCTCACAGGACAATCGTTAAACACAGACATGTCTTCACACAGTTCATCAGGAGTCGCAGGAGGGGAATGAAGCCAGTTCTTGAGGCGTGATATAGAAGCCTGGAACAGGATTATTGTAAATCATAGATTAATCGAAAAAAAATTCACTACAAAAGACGGTCCATTGTAACAAGCTCTCCTAGTTGAGATGGTCAAGATTTCAAAGCAAACAAAAGGTTTTTGTTCAGTGGATGGCAAGCATTTTCATCTCCACACATACAATAAACAGATGGCCTTAAGATAAGAGTTGCCAAACAAATCACGATATTTGTCCACATTTGCGTCATCTAACCTGCTCTACCCAGCTCAAATGCGAAATCATTTCATGTCCTGCTTAAAGTCTCTCAAATTTCCCAGATTGCATCATTGCCATTTTCATTGTGTGGCGACTTACTAGTTAGACAAGTTTAGCTCCCTGGTTGTGTTGCTCATAAAAGTAACATTGCAGCTTTAAATACATACAATACACAATCAAACTTGTTCATTCAGGTATTGAAAAGTTGACGTTTGACATGCAAGCTAAATACATATTGTGCTGCATTCAACGTTGTTGTACTACCAAAATGAAACTTCAGTTTGAAATAAATGTAAGTTTTAGACTCCTACCCGAGGACAATACTGGCTGGTTTCAGTTGCTCAATGCACAAATTTTATAGTGAAACAGGGCGGGATCAGGCAGACATGTCTTCCTGGTGGCACACAGGTCTACGCAAGAGTGATAGAATTTGTAGTACGTGTAATATCAGTCAAATTGAGAACGAAATTCACTTTACATGTCACAGCCCTGTCCGGGATCATGTGCGCTGAAATATACTGAAAGAACATGACATGTGCTGTCAAAGTAGATCACATTATTTCACAGGCACGGTCCATGTGAACGTAAACCCTGGGCACTTCACATTTCAAGGGCAATGCAGTGCTAAGAGCTGAACTTTTCTCATTGTAAAGTAAAATTAATGTAAATGTAAACAGCATTATGAGGCTACGGTCTACGTACAACAAACAATTCTGATTTCCGATAGTAGACAAATGTAACATGGGCGGATAAACACTACATTAACTCATGCTCTGGCTTGAAAGTTAAAGATGAAACAAAAAATAAAATGATAAAAAATTTGCAGCAGGATGTAAAATTTGGTCATACCAATTTATTACGAAACGATGGGACGTTTGCCTAAGTAAATATAATTATTTATAAATGGATAATGATTCCAATCACTTAAATTCTGGAGTTTGAGCCATCAAACGGGATTTTTCAAAGTGTCAGAAGCCTGTAATACAAGTCTACTGCAGGCAATGGATACATCCAACATTTTGAAACTCCCAAATGTAGGGTTTCCCCAGCCCTGTTAAAATCCAAAGTGCTTTCCTGAGTTGTTGAAGACTTGTATGTTCTTACTGGAAAGCGAACTTTATATACCTTAATAAGTACTTACCAACATTTCTTCGGTCAATTCTTGCTTTGGTGCCTGTGTTTGACTTGTATATGTCTGTGAACATGACAAACTGAGGTCATCATCTGGAATACCGAAAATGAAACTCACAGAACTTGGAATACACAACCACTACAACACACTCAGAGGTAAGTAGATTTAAAAATTTGTTACTGGTCTCTAATGAAAGATCTGAACACAATATTACGCACATAGTAAGCAATTGAATGACCATTCAATGTTTATCTAAATTAATTAAGACCAATTTTTGGGTACAGGTTGAAAAGGGGTACACAGGGATTTGAAAGATAATTACAAATGAATGTGCTTTTGAAATGAGTTTCCATCTCTTTGTTCAGTCCCCAACATAAACCCTGAAACTTTTGTTTGTAATGCCCCCAAAAGCCATACCTTGGGTTAAGTTAAGAGAAGTCCCAGTCTGAGAGAGAGGGAATGGCTTGAGTTGTCTCAGTGGCGACTGAGCACCCTCTTGTATTATGGATGTGTTGCACACGCAAGTCGGGCTGTCTATCTGGTGGTCGACTGAAACAACTGAAAACAAACCGAGTAAATACACCTCCATCAACAGCCAACAAGTTGTTTGATAGTTGTTTAACAACATTAAAACATTTTTGATGAAAGCCTTCATCACAAAATCTGATATAATCGCTACATTGCACTTAAGTCAAACAACTCTAATGGAGGCTGGTATAATAAAGAGTATTAAGTGACAAAAGGATGGACAACCTGGAGAAGTTTATGGTACACTGAAATGAATGTAACAGGTGATTTCTCTGTTAAATTAATATTGTGAATCATTTCCAACTGGACCGACTTTGTACGAACATTATTGTACCTCTGGAAGGTCGTATGTGTATACTTTATTCTACCTGAAAATAATTAAATAATAGAGAAAAAGACCGATGGAAGTGCACGTCAATGACATGTCCTCCACTTTTGTATTTTGCAAAACAATTACCAAAGGACTACTAACAGTTTAAGGTCATCAAGTACAGCAGTAGCAGGTACAAGGATTAAGGAACATAAGGTTCATTACCATCTGCCCAGTCCATATCTGTAGAAGACAAATCATCAAGTGAAGTCAGCTGTTGTAAGACATCGCTGGCATAGGTCGCCACCTGTTGGCTGAAACTATAACTATCTGCATCACAACTTGCAGGACATGTTCTGGAATTGTATCTTTCTTTAAGTGCTGTGATGTTTGCTCTGACCCAGTCATCTAACTCTGTAGCATCCTCGCCAGCTATGAAAGATTCGGTGAAATTATGAAGTGAGTCTTGTGTAAGTAGACGACTGTGATGCTCCAAGAACGCAGTGACTGTTCTTTGAATGGGTAGCGGAAAATGAAGCAGTCGCGGCTTACTGCAAAATGAACTGAATAAAATGTAGAAAGGCTTTGGACATAAACGTACACATCTATATGCACATATTGTACAATTACAAGAAGTGGTCAAGACCACTTACAGCAGAACCTATCTCTAAAGTGTGCAGGCAGAGGCAATTACTGCTAGTTGGTAGAACGTACATGGACCAGGTATCCCTCTACAAACATGTTGCTGTGCAAAATTTGTAAGGATGTGAAACATGTTTGGAAATCATGAGCCAAGCTCAAAAAGCTCTGAGCCATGCTTACAATTTTAAGCCAATGTTTGAAAGCTTTGAGCCATGTTTAAGGTCATATAGGACCTTAATGAAGGACCCCAACTCTAAGTCAAATATCATAAAAACTATGCTTTGTCAACCATTAATAGTACATAATACGGTATTTTCTGAAAGGAGACAGATTGAGGATTCTAAATAATATGCTTTTTACTACTTCGTTTAAAGTTATTATTGTCACATGACTATGTTTTTAAGTCAAATTTTCATGTATAGGAAAATTGCACTCATCACAAAATAACCCCAACTGATTTTACTAAAACTATTTCAAATGAAATATTCATTTTATGTCTCAAAAAGGCACTAGAATACTTCCGCATACTGAGCGATAAACAAATAAGACCGTTTTTTCACAAAAATGTCTTGTGTTTTGCGAGCTACTTTGGCATAAAATGCCCACTTAGTAAATATTAATCAAAATTTTCGAACAGCACTTTTGAGACATAGCATAATTAAGTTATCATTTAAAAAAAAGTTTCAGTAGAGACACGATAGGAAACAGCATATTTTTAGAATCCTTGATCTTTCTCCTTTCAGAAAACATACTTTTCGTGGTTCGGTTGACAAAGCATCGATTTTTCAGTAATATACTTAGAGTTGAGATTGCTTCAGGTTCTCGACAACCTTAAAATTTTGAGCCATATGTTTGAAAAGCCTGTGTTGAGTCTAATGGTCCATGTCTTTTATTCTCTTACTGTAAAAATAGTGAAATATTGATGGAAGAGAGAATGTTTTTTCACTCTGCATGTTTCTGTGATTGATACAAAAGCAGACTAGGACACAAATTAAAAATATTTCAAAGAGCAACATAACTGTCTGTTTCACAAATGCCCAAAACTTTGAAATAAATTTTACAAAGATAAACTTAATTCATAATGTGTAGGCAGGGTTTAACAACTGATTTATTCTAATTTTTTTTACAATAACATCTGGTTCAGGTCAGAATCTGCCAGCCTAAGATGGATAATGGTTGATTCATTCAAGTCACACAGGTAACTGAATAATGACGAAATAATTTAAATTTTATTCCCTGAAAGCATCAGATGAAAGCTTATTGCAGTTACTGCCACTTTTTAAAAGTACTTTGTCTCCCCACAAAGAGAGTGTTGCATTGATTTCCTATTTTACCATAGCCCATTCCCAAACCTCCACTTTTTCCTTGATTAACGCTGCTCAGGTGGTTTGGATGTAACACTTATTGTGAGTGTGTACTTATACAGTCAAGAGACCTAATTATCGGACGTTTTGGCACATTTTGCATTAAATTTAACTGAAAATACTATGTATTGTTGCAAATTCTTTGCTGAAATAAAGGTTACCTTTATAGAATTGTTGTGTTACTATATCTTGCCAGCGAAAGCCACATTTATGTTCCGGCTGATCTTTAAAAAACACAACTAGCAAACCTTCGGAGAACCTAAATATCGGACACCATGTTTCTCCATATGCTGCACTGTGGAAAACTGACTAACCAAGTAATGGCCGCGGGCACCTTGTAGCCAAATTTCAGCTCGAGTGTTTTGACATATGCTGCTAAAACACAGCTCCATTCGCAACAAAATTTATCCACAACATGAAGTCTGATGACAGCGCGTGCTAACTCATTGAAGTTTTTAGTATCTCTTTGCCTTCTTGATATGACACACGCACGTACGCGGCCGGGGTTTGTCTTGAGCTTAACAACTTAACAACAAATGAAAAAATGAAACAGATGATTTCATTGTGGAAAAAGATTTGGTTTCAACCGATTTATGCAATCGTCTATTTAGGCTGACTTGGGGGTCTAAATTGCACCCTCTCTCGAGGCAACGCTAGAAAAACACGGGACATTGCCGGACATTGAATGCGTTACAGCGGAACAAAAACTTGTGTCATATACTTCTCAGATTATGCTTCAAGTAAGATTTCAAGTAATGTCCGATATTTAGGGTCCGTCCGATAATTAGGTATACTATGTGTACAGAATAGACTAATAAATTACAAATGGTCTGTTATACTAAAAGTTTAACACATGTTGCACGCAAACTGTTGTGAATTGCCTGATGTCACATATGGGGCATCCCTAAATCCTTTGCCATGTGGCAATTGCTCCATGGTGCTGTACAGTTACTGTTAGTGTTTGGATGCTAAAGAGATCGAGCCCTCACTCCGGTGGCCCGTGTTCAACTGTACATACTAGTGTTGTTAATGTTGGTTTGTGTGGTCTCGTCTTTCGTGTTGTCTTGTGTGTTCGTGTTCGTCCGTGGGTTTCCGTCAGTGGCCGGATGTTGTAAGTTCTAGTTTTGTCACGTGACTGGGGAATCGAGAGCTCTCTGTCTTTCGTGTGGCACTGCTGCACGCAGGACGTCTGCGTTTGTGGGTCGTCGTCTCAAGCGTGTATTCAAGCTTTCATATGAGTAGAGGTAAGCTGCACGAGAACCTGTGTATCAAGCCACAACATTTGGCGTAGTTGCTACGTGCAGTTTCTACCTTTACACCAAGTGGCGCGTAGTTCAAAATAACTTTCGTGGACTTGTTTTTCCTTGTCGCTCGGTACCACCCGTGTCGTAGCGGGTAGGTCACTGAACACGGGTGTTCAGCTGTTTCGCTTATTACATTCTTCATTTTTCATTTTTGTCTAGTAAATATAATTGCCATTAGTATAATTTTTATTTGGTATTGTTTCCAAGTTTAGTCTTTTCAGACCTACATTTAATTAGTGCCACACCCTTTGTGGTACCATAACATGGCGTCCAAGATTCTAATCAATTCTTGTGACGCTACAACACTGTTGGGCCTTCCGGGTATGACTACTGATGTTGCTGCTGCAGTTATGGACTTCAGAGCAATATTAGCTATTACTCCGGAGAATGTGTGTAAGATACATTCCAGTTGGAAGCCAACCAAGACTGTACAGAAGTCCATAGACTTTACAGTCCCATGCGGTCTGCCAGAAGATTTGGAGGAAGTAGTCAAGGTTTGTGACGAATATGGTAAGAAAACCTCATCAATACTTACCTCTAGCCCTGACTATTCATTTTCCAAGTTGGCAGCTAAACTGACTCCGTCGTCAAAGACTGGTAGTGGCGTTGCTTATGCAAAGTCTCATTCGCATACTAGCATGTCACCTATGCCCTCTGGCTCTGGCACTCATTACCTGTCACGTCTCCCACGCAACCTAATCTTTAGTGGCAAGTTAGGTACATGGGAGGACTTTCTATGGAAGTTCAGTAATGTTGCCCGAGACAATTTTTGGTCAGGTCAAAAATGTAGAACGGAGCTGGGCATGTGCTTGGAAGGTGATGCCTCTCGTTGGTTTTTCAACCATGTTAAAGCTCATCCACACTCAAGTTTCGACCAAATTGTGGATCATATGACCTATCGTTTTGGGGCAGATGTCGAGTGCAATGAAGTGCACCAACTTAGGTTCCAGTCAGCCAAGCAGACTTCTGACGAGTCCTTAGAACAATGGGCTGACCGTCTTACAAGTTTATTCTTGTTGGCCTTTCCAGAGGCGAGGGACTCTGATAAAGCTCAGGCGGTTCTTCGGTTCTGTTTAGGTCTACAGGATAGAGAGGTTGCGCAGTTGGCTATAAACAGTCGACCAAGTACACTCATGGCTGCCTTGAATGCCGCTAGGTGGTTTTCAACAACCAAAGACTTGATGGCTACTTCCAATTCACCGAAGTCAGTATCTTTTTGTAGAGAAGGGAATATGGAAGGAGATGAAGTTGCTGTTCGCCAAGTAACCAAGAAGCCAGCTCTTAAGTTCATTCCTCGTAGCTCCTTAGAGTCTCGATTAGATGTTCTTGAGGGTAGGTGCAATGACTTAGATGCGTCGGTTTCATTCCTTATGACTGACAATGCTAAGCTTCATNTGCCAGCCCAAGATGGAGAATGGTTGATTCATTCAAGTCACAGAGGCAACTGAATAATGACGAAATAATTTAAATTTTATTCCCTGAAAGCATCAGATGAAAGCTTATTGCAGTTACTGACACTTTTTAAAAGTACTTTGTCTCCTCACAAAGAGAGTGTTGCATTGATTTCCTATTTTACCATAGTCCATTCCCAAACCTCCACTTTTTCCTTGATTAACACTGCTCAGGTGGTTTGGATGTAACACTTATTGTCAGTGTGTACTTATACAGTCAAGAGACATAATTATCGGACATTTTGGCACATTTTGCATTAAATTTAACTGAAAATACTACGGATTGTTGCAAATTCCTTGCTGAAATAAAGGTTACCTTTATAGAATTGTTGTGTTACTGTATCTTGCCAGCGAAAGCCACATTTATGTTCCGACTGATCTTTAAAAAACACAACTAGCAAACCTTCGGAGAACCTAAATATCGAATACCATGTTTCGCCATACGCCACACCGCGGAAAACTGACTAACCAAGTAATGGCCGCAGGCACCTTGTAGCCAAATTTCAGCACGAGTGTTTTGACATATGCTGCTAAAACACAGCTCCATTTGCAACAAAATTTATCCACAACATGAAGTCTCAGATGACAGCGCGTGCAAACTCATTGAAGTTTTTAGTATCTCTTTGCCTTCTTGATATGACACATGCACGTGCGCGGCCGGGGTTTGTCTTGAGCTTAACAACAAATGAAAAAATGAAACAGTGACATATTGTTAGTTCAATTAGATGGTTTCATTGTGGAAAAAGATTTTGGTTTCAACCGATTTATGCAATCGTCCATTTAGGCTGACTTGGGGGTCTAAATTACACCCTCTCTCGGTAAAATCAAAATGAGGCAACACTAGAAAAACACGGGACTTTGCCGGACATTGAATGCATTACAGCGGAACAAAAACTCGCGTCATATATTTCTCAAATTACGCTTCAAGTAAGATTTCATGTAATGTCCGATATTTAGGGTTCGTCCGATAATTAGGTATACTATGTGTACAGAATAGACTAATACATTACAAATGGTCTGTTATGCTGAAAGTTTAACACATGTTGCATGCAAACTGTTGTGAATTTCCTGATGTCACATATGGGGCATCCCTAAATCCTTTGCCATGTGGCATTATTGCTCCATGGTGCTGTACAGTTACTGTTAGTGTTTGGATGCTAAAGAGATCAAGCCCTCACTCCGGTGGCCCGTGTTCAACTGTACATACTAGGCATATGAATGTTTCCAAAATGCAGTGCTCATATGATGGAAGAGAATCACAATACTAGTACTTGTCTGTACTCCAACATTGACATTTTCAGACAACCGCTAGGTGTCGCCAGGCCATTTGTAAGTAGTATTTAAAAAAACAGGGACTGGCCTGCTGCAAGTATTGAGCCTCGTAGAATGTTGAACAAACGCGATGTGACAGTCAGTTTGGCAGCTAATGCATGTATGTAAAAATTAAAGTATCTCACAAAATGAGTTTTCCCTCCTTGTCCAGCAAAGGTTCCTCGCAAGTGAGCGAAAGCGCAAGTTCATTCAAGTTAAGTGAGTCTCCAAACTTCGAACTAAGCTCGTGATCCAGCCAAGAGATGGCTGAACTTAATTCACGTCCTTGCACACTCATCGCTCCGAAAAGGTTTCGCCAACATGGTGAGAATTTTAGCAATAACGTTTCGACGTCCATTTATCGCATGCTATTTTTGTGGCCTTGACCTTGACTTAAACTTCCCGCATTTTTCATGTAATAATTTTGCGATCGAAATATATCTTTGTCGTTAATTCCCATAATATTAGTGTGTTTCCGTAGCTGATTTAATGCATTATTTCAATTTAAAAAAGAATAATTTGGTGTTTAAACTTCAATGAACAGCAGTCGTTCATTTATTGCCATGCCACACGTGTTTCTACTTCAGAATCGCAAATGTTCCCTACGTTCATTTGGTCGCATCATAGACTATCTATGATCGCATGAAAGTGTTACACAACTGTTTGTCATGAGCGCATCCTGTGTAAATAACACGAGAAGGCTAGCTGTGTATAGCAGAATTGGTAATTTTTGAAGATTCGTTTTTGTAGAAAAATCTACCTGTTGCCGTCCGCTGTCCACGGAGTACGCTGTCGTGGACAACAGCCTAACACTGACTAACAGACGATCGTTCAGTAACGCTATGCTCTCGTTTAAAATACGCGACAGTATCTCACATAATCTTGTGAAGTCTTGCTTTTTAGCTAAGTCTTACCGTTACTGAACGGGGGGCAAAACTACTGCTGTGCGTGAAACTGTGCAATCTTAATAGCCTTGGTACAAAGCTGTATACTAAATCCTGTATTTTGAGGATAGTCTTCATACACCTAGCTGGCTGGCTATCCTATCTCAAGATTGCATATGCTTGAACGTGGAATACACCATGAAACTTGGCAAGTTTACTCAAATAATCATGTTCTCTTCAGTAGCAGATCTAGGATACCATGAGGGGGGGCAACATGTCGCCTAGGAGAATTGGACAAAGCGCGATCGTATGCACAGGGTGGCCCGAAACTTGCGGGGGCTGGCGATGTGGACCTGGTGTTCCCAATTTCTATCGGAGGTCTAAAAAAACACAATTCCGCCGCACTCTGGGGCCTGCATGCCCCCTCATTTGCTGCCTTTCCTAGTTGGTGAGCCCGGTAACTTGATATTACTTCACACTGTTGCTGTTTTATTTTCCTTGCACCAGCCACTTCAGTTCTTATTGTAAATTTGTAAAGACCTTTTTTCTAACCACTTCATTCATCAATTTGTCGTTCATTACACTCAAGCCCTGGGATTGTTCACACATTTTCAGTAAAGGGTTTACTGTTTGACTGACACCTGTACATTTTGTTTGTAGGTGCAATTGCTAAGTCTATGCTTGCCAGCCGACACAGGTGAGTGTGGGATGTGCTGCCACGGATGTTAACACCCTACTCCAGTTTGTATTAGCAAGATTGCATGATGTTATAAGTGCTGATGAAAGTTGTTGTAAAGTGCAAATGAAGTGAAAAACCTGTAGCCAAAATGTGCTCTGGATGATGTAATAGAAAATTTGAATGAAATGTCCACAGTTGATTTTCCGAAGTGTATTTTGCTGCTCACATTCCTACAGGTGTACGTGCTTGTCTTTTGTACAGTTTTTGTTTAGCCTTTTGTCCATGTTACGGATGAGAGCTCCCGATGCCGGTGATCAAAGAGTGACTTGTTTCCTCATCTGTTTTTTGTAGCATAAAATGTATCGTCGAAGATGGCCAATCTGTCCTGTCGAGCTGTGCTGCCCAGATTTTGGAAAATTTAGATATCCAGGTATTGTTTACATTTCTAAAGGAACCAGTTGAGCAATGTGTGTATGGGTCAATTGACCATTGGGCCTCAAATCTATAGGTCAGTTTTGAAGACCTGTGAGTCACTAATATGCGTTATTGCCATTCATTTATCCACGTCTTTTTCTTACATTGTTCACATGCTGTAGCTTTGCTCGTGCTTGTGTTTAACCCCCTCTCTAGTGGTGTTTAGAGCGACGTGTTTCCTTGGTTTTTTTTTTTCTTACGAAAATCAAAAAAATGGCGTTTTTGTTTCTATGCCTTCCATACAATTAAATTGCAAAGCTTTACATTATTGTTTTGTCCAAGTTTTGAATGACTGTGTAAGTCCACATTATGCAGGTGTGCATTTAGCAAGATTTGCATAATTAGCTTATGAGCAACGCCATTGATATTAACAATTAACTTTATGCAAGGCTTGGAATTTTCCGCGGAAACGCGGATTTCCGCTTTTTTCAAATATTCTGTCCGCGTATTTTATTATATTTCCGCTTTTTCCGCTGCAAATTTCTTTCTTACCGCGGCGTTGCCGACGACTTTCACCTGGAAAAGGGAAGTGGCTCTTTATGTTTCGGAGGAACGTAAATTGTCAACATTGCCGGGGCATCTGGGATAGCGTGGTTTATTTCTTCAAATGCGTCTCGTGTGATTGTAAACCACGGTGACAAATATTACGACTTTGCAGCCAAAAGTGTGTGGAGGTGGGAGTGGACAGACGAGCTAAAATGACGCAGATGCACGCTTCTGGAGGTGGTACCGCTTTTTTTGTTTTTTTTTTGTCGACAAAAGGTCGACACATCGACTATTTCAAGGCTGAGTGCGCGCATGTTTTGGTCCGTAAAAATTTCCGCTTTTTCGGTCATTGGTCATTCCAAGCCCTGTTTAAGACGCAAACATTTACACCAAAACTTTCAATGATGCATTGGCCCTGAGCATGTCAAAGAATGTCTATGATGTCATTTATTGAATTATCCCCACTACTAGACTTGTCTGGTAAATGTCATTTATAAATCATTCGTACAAACTATGCTTGAAGAAACAGGCCTCTATAATGTATTTTCCCACATATTTTGATACCTGGCATTTATTGGAGATGCATACAACATTAATACCCAATTTTTCATTGCAATTTGGTGTCTTTGAGAAGCTTTACCTCAACCTCTATGATTCATAAATTTCAACAGTTACTGAAATTTAAGAGAGTTAGTTACACTAGTTGAACAACATGGATGCTAATGTATTATGTTTTGCAAACTAATTCCCTGTAACTGACTGTATCTGTGCTTCATGACTTCTTGCTGGGCCTAGCTAGGTGGCCACTGTATTTTCACTTTATTTGAAGATGGTGTTGAATAAATGACACCGAAACATGTCTAGTCTTAAAATCATTGTTGTTTTCTTTAACAAAACATCTTTCATTTCTGCAACATTACACTATTATTTTATCTGTTGTTTCTGCTTGGGGCTATATGTTGGTCTTGAAGAGAACGCAATCACACTTTGAATCTAAAATATTTTCAGTCTGTTATAGCCCCCATGGGTTACGGCATTTGTTTTTGGTCACGTGTTTTTGAAATTAGTACATATTAACTATTTCGGCACAACACAACAGATACAATGCTTGCTGAGACAATTTTAATCCCAAGTTAGGAAATGCAAACCTAGTGCCATGTAACTATATGTAAGCAGCTGGTAACAGCAGAGGTAATCTAGATATTACATAAGTTGTAATAATGTATTGCTTCAATTCTTTCTACATGATAATGGGCCAAAGGCCTTACTAGTATGTACAACACATTAAACATTGGCTACATAAATGAGATTTTGTACCTAAGATGCATGGTAGTTCCCCTATAACCTGGACACTATAACTTTAATTACAGAAAAATAAAGGTTTGAGCCCACCTATGTATTTTAAAATCTAGAGCTTGGAGCCAAAAACCAGTTTGAGATTTATGTGTTACAACATATGACTGGGAAATTACATTGAAACATGCATTCAAGCACCGCACTGGTACTGGCCAATCCACACTGTGGCTTTAAACAACGCATCTGAACAAATAACACTTAGCTGTACTGTGACATGAAGAAGATGGTATTTATCACCTTTAATGCATGCAAGGCTTTTCTAAATCAGATTTCATGTACTGGCTACTACAATCATGTCTGATATTACCTAGGCCATTTTGTTCCTGCATCGGTAAAATTGTCACATATTAAAAATGTAGCGAGTAATTGAGAATATTTGATGTAGTCTCTGCTGCAGTATCTTTTATCTGAAGTCAACCCTCATCCCAAATATACAGTGTGAAATCTTTCTTTTTGCAACATTTTATTTATGAATTAGTTTCTGCAGAAGCATGTCCCTTTGCACAACAAAACTTTCTTGATAGCCTTCCAAAAGATGGGGTTGCTAAAACAGTACACAAAGGGGTTGATGGCTGAGTTCCCATATGCCAGCCAGCAGGACACGTGATGCAGAGCTACTGGTATGGCCAACTCTGGCATTAACCAGGCCAGCGGCCAGTTAATGTCCCACAACAACCAACAAAATAAGAAACAAGCTATGATAGTTCCTAGCATACGCACCGTGTGGCGCTGCATTTTCTGACGCTGTTTCATTTCTTGTTGCATGCGTTTTTTCTGCATTTCTTCTGCATAGTTTGACAGCTTGCCATTGGATGATGGGCTGTTTGGGGCGGAGCTTGAAAACAGATTTGATGTCGTCGTTTCTGAAGATAATGATCTTGAACAGTCGGAGTGGGACAGTTCAGAGATGCCAGTCAACACAACAGGTTTTTTAAATTCTGTGCATTTTTCCACTTTATTGGCCAAACCTGGGCTTCCACATGGCGCGTTGTCCTCGTTCACAGCAGAGTTAGGTGAGAACTTGACCTTCCTTACTTCATAGATAATCAGCGTGTAAAATATTACCATAAGGACTGTTGGCAGGCAGTAGATCAAGATGGATGTCACTAGCGTGAACTCTTTTGTTGAGGATTCGCAGTTTGTCACTAAATCTTGACCGTGCAAAAAGGGTATGGCCACCAGACTTGGCACCCAGTATAATATGGGCAGCAGCCAGACCTGGAAGGAGACCATTGACTATTACGTTTTTGATGTCTTTCGTTGACTATTTAATCTCCGTGAATTTCCATATTTTGATTCAACCCAGTGATGCATCTTTTCAATAACTAATTTACTTTTCAATCTGTTGTTTAAACTTACGAAACCCTTTTTCACACTATTTTCATTTATATGTGTCATGCTTGTTTGTTCTGTTCATGACAGTCAGTTGAGATACTCATCCATGAATGCTGTATACAATTACCGCACGAGACCTACCAGTGTTATGAAGATCACCACTCGTTTGCGTCGTCCTTCTGTGAACTTGTCGAATGGTTGCCTGACGGTGATATAGCGGTCGATAGACATGGCCAACAATGTCCAAAACGAGGCGGTACTTGACACACAGTCAGCGATCTGGAAACAGTGACAGCTACAGTATGCAATATTTTGAAAGTGCTAACTGACAATGAAAGATTTTTTTCAATTCAGTCACATTTCGTAACTGATGCTCTGAAGCTTTTTAAAAATGTGTGAAATTCTCATTTTTATTTTATTAGTTTAAGCAGATGGTTATCTCTTCCTGGTTTAAGGATTACTTCATCAAGTATTCAGTTCAATTTCACATTATTATAAAAACATGTTTCATTGCAATCAAACAGTACAGTTTCATGGTCAAAGTATCTTAATCTGAGACAGCACGCCAAACTTTTTGAAAATTATAGTGCATAGTTTTGGTTGTGTAGCCATTGGGTTACCACACGTTCTCCTAAACATCAAAAAATTGAATTTTATTCACATGAGTGAAATGCGATCTGCTTGACTATTTCTTAAAATGTTCCTCAGTTTGAACACCTTCAACTTTAAACCAATCTGTAATTCTTTAAAGTTGGAAATTTAAGAATTTTCCCTCCAGTGCATTACAAAAGGGCACAGTTCTGTTGTAATGGAGTAGTTACCTGCCATAGGATGCAGCCAGTTTCCAAGAAATGCCAGATTCCAGTCACCTCCCACACTGCATACATTGGCATGACAACAAAGCCGACCATAAAGTCAGCTATAGCCAGGCTGATGATAAAAGCATTATCCAATCTCCTCAGGGTTGGCTCCAACATAAACGAGATCAGAATCAGTCCATTACCTGTGTGTGAAAGACAGGTAGAATTTAAAATTATTTCATCCAGTCTGCTTTCGAAGGTTTACTTGAGTCACATTTATGTGCTAGGCCTGAGAAAAGTGGGCACTGTCCCCAGTGTTTCCAACAAATAGTCTTATGGACATAAATTAGGAAGTCCCTGACCGCAATATTGTTTAGCCTACGGCAAAGATCCATATCTAATTATCGTATTGCCTCCCATTGATTGCTTACCTTGGTTTTCATACCAATGGCAGTTTGGACACCACCATAATCAAATCCTTCATGAAAATTAAAGATTTATCCTTTTAAAGGAAAATTGACCCAGAATTAAACAAAATGTCAGTGTGAAAAGCAAACTTAATCACTTTACTGGGTATTCCCTTGAAGATTAATGCGTGGCCTTGTGCTGTGAATGCTTTGTTACCTGATTCATTACAAAATAAATTTTACTGGTGTAAATAATGTGGTTACAGAATACAATTTTGATAATATTCATGTATAACCATGCATTCCGCGTCTCTGTTTCATCCTTAGTGTGCGCTGTAGCGAACTGTACCATAGGGCTCATTTACATGGCATAACCCGTCATTGTTATGCAAAGACTTGGAGCAATTTTGTTTTGCTATGTCAAAAATGTTTAACTACCAAGCCGTGGATGAAAATGGGGAATGTACTCCGGCTTGGATCAGCACGGAGAGTGTGGAGGGACGTGTAAAGGTGTCGTTTGTCGGTTGGTTGGCTGAGTTCGACCTTATTAACGACAAAATTACTAAAAATGTATTTAAATGTCCTCAACGATCTCTGACCCATCGTAACACTAGACTTATACAAAAACATTCTTTTTTTAAAATGACAATACTTGGGCAAATTGTGCCTGGTGTTCGTAGGCAACGCATAGCCCCTCGGTTAGCCAGTTAGGGGCTGCAATACTTCCCATCGCTTTCTGTATTAATTTCGTTCCGTGAATTTTAATTGGGCAGTAGGCGAAATTGGCTCATTGATTAAGAGTTTTCACCACGTCAAAAATTCATTGCACACTCAAAGGGTGATCCTTTCTGCTTATACATGTCTTCGATGAAGCATAGCTATGACAATTAAGGTGACTTTGGGGAAGAACTCAACATCACTTTTTGGTCACCATCAACTTTTTCACCGTGCATGCTATAACCAAAAAATATTTCAATCAAGTCATGTGATGGAAGGCAAAGGCCAGCGTGAGACTAAACGAAACACGTGACGTGGTGCATGACACTTGCAAAATAGCATGGGAAGATATCAGGTGAAATTTGTTGGATTTTTGTCCCTTGGATTTTTTGTTCATCAACGGGCATGATTTTACTTAACTTCTTCAAAATGGTACGGTGAGAGCCAAACTCTAGCGAACCGTGTTTGGATTTTTCATGGATATGTTCAAGTTATGTGGACTAAATTGTATCTAGAGTGAAGGTTGTGTTAATTATAACTTTATTAGCACAATCATATACATGTTTCATTCGTTTTATTAGCTGTATTATAGGTGAGTAAATTTTTATGAGGATGTACTATTTCCCCTGTATGCCTGCGGCATTCAGGGCAATGTAATTGCCTACTTGTTTCGGGGTCAAATTGCACGTGTCATAATACAGGTAAAATTATCAAACACTGAAAAAATATTTACATTGAAACTCTCCTAAATTTTAGAAATGGGCAATATTTACCTTCCGAAGTTCGAGAAATATGAGAAGGGCGGCTTATTGGCCAGTGCCGGTCCAAAATCTTAGAATTTATGCGGACGGATGCCGACATTTCAATTTCCAGTTTTAGACCATTTGAACAACTGTGCAGATTTGTGATCATTATTGCTGACAGAACTTCACACTATGTCACCAAAACCATAAACAGCATTGTTACTGACTCTGAACACACTCTTGTTACCAAACTTTTTGATAGAAAATATGATTTATTTGTTGTGTAACATGCCTTGACTGATTATTCCATTGGTGCTCATCATCTTTACGATAAACTGTTCGCAAACCAAACAGGGGCGACACGATTGCAGTACACGTATAAGTAATCTAGGCATGTGTTCAGTAATGCTAGGACCTATGCTAGGACCTAGCTAAAATCCAGCAGTCCGCCCGTTATAAATTATTTTCTTATTTGCGTAATTTATGGATTAAGATCTCAGCTACGGACCCAAGTTTCATTTTACAAGTCACACACCAGAAGGCATCAAACAATCCATGGAAGGGACTGGGGACGGGTGGAAACGAAGGAACTTTGAGTAAGATTTACACTCTATTTTTAGTGGTATCAAAATTCTTAACTTTTTTGCGGGAGACACGAACATTTTGAATATAAAATAGGCTAGCGAAATAGAATCTCAGTACGGAGTTATAGAGGTATGTTTAACATGCTGAATGACAAACTAGGACAAGAATTCTTGATCAGTTTTCACAGGGTGTGTTTTAACTTGACACTGAACAACATTGTTTTGTGGCAGGTTCTGGTGCCGTTTATAAAAATGGCATAGCGAAGATTGGGGCGCCAAAAGGAACGTAAGTGGGTCGCAGGTTCCGGAGAAAAATTTGGAACCTGTAGATGCGGGATCTGACTTGATAACACAACGGTCCTATCACCGGTGCTTGTTCAGTGGCTGTTAATCCAAGTACCAATTGTGACATGGTGGTGATTACTGACGCGAAATTTGCATAGCAAAACAGTGATCAAGTGTGGCAAATATTTTGAGTGCGTGATTACTGCTAAGAAAATGTGAAATATACATGTATGCACATCGATAACTATAGATTGGATCATCAGCCACTACATTACACCGGTGGTAGTTTAAAGTATGTGTAAATAAACATTGTTATTAGATTTCCAAAAAGCGCACTATCCAAATGTGAGAATTACGGCAATTAATGCGAAAATCGATGGATTAAAGTGACCGAAATTCTGGAGACCAGGATTTTTTTCTGTAGTGTGAATGAGCCTTTATTGGCGGACTCTGTATCGCAAACCGTAGTTCTTGTGTCAGATCTTCACAAAAGTCTGTTGGATTTTTGCATATGCGTGCAACATTATGTGAAAGTTCACAGAAATTTAAATCTGTCAAGTATCTTCACGTGGCGATTATTAAAAGTTAGACCTGTAATTAGATATATATGCATCACTCAAAAGTATGATGAGGTAATTATTAGCCTGTTGAGAACTTTGTTGTTGTTGTGTTAGTTGCAATTTTGAAGGCATTGTGGACCCAAAATTAATGTCACTCTGGTCAAGTTTTTTGTTTTCCAAGAACTGTAACTTGTCAGCATCAGCATATAATTGGAAAGTTGTGGTAGTCAAAATTATGTTTTGAAATGAATGGATAATTTAGAGTAGGCTTAAGTGAAGGAAAAATATTAGATTGTCAAAACACCCCTCTTAATTAAGCAAAATTTGGCTAAAAGAATGTTCATAAAAAACAGTGATTGACAGGACAGCATTTCTTGTGGTATTTTAAATGTTAAATGCTCAGCCAGAAATGTCAAAAGTCTGGTGTTGTATTTTAACTTATCTTTTTATTTGTGCTACTTCTGTGTTTGTAGTAATTTATCAATCACATTTTGAACAGCTGTGCCTAATGCAAAGGTAAAATACTTTAAAAAACCTAACGTTATTTTGGGTGCAGTTCATTAGATCGATGCAGTAGCTGGTCTGAACATTTGCAAAAAGTCATTTCCGAGTTGTGATTGCAACAGTGTTACTTTAAAATTGCCACAGTCTGCATTTTGTCCATGAACTGGTATTTACAGTTTGCTGTACCTAATGTATTACGTAATATGCATAATCTCACCAACTCTCAATAACCTTAAGGCTGAAGAACCACTCTTAATCTTATTTCTTTAGTGGATTTTTTGATACTGACACTAAATATTACATAATCACTATTTGACTATCCAATTCAAATTGAGGTTGATTTTTTACTTATGTGTTCTTCATATTGATACATGTAGGTATACAGTACAGGCAGGATGGATCTAGAGATCCAGGTGCATGTTTTGAACTAATGGTTTGTGTTGGTAAATGAATGAATAAACAAATTACAATGAAGTTAATCGTCTTGTACATGACTGCCCAGCTATGGGGTTGCACTATTAGACTTATTCTAAGTACATCATGGAATGCCTTGAGCAAATTGCTCTGAATCAGTTGATCTTTACCACAGAACCAAATGTAATTTAAATCAGTCATCTGATTATTACTTACCTGTGAGTGTCACTATTATCAAGATAGTGAGTAAAATTGGGTAAAACACAGACATCCATAATCCTTTCTCTTCAAGTTCAAATGAGTCTGATGTATCATTTCCAAGTTTCTCTATGCCATCATACTCATTGAATGTTATATTTAAAATTCCATCCATTTTCTGTTGTTTCCACATGAACTGTAGGCAAGGTTATCTAGTCTACCAACTTATATACCTCACTTGAAGGTCAAGGGTCATGTTCATTGAGGCCTCCTGCTGTTTATAAGTCTCATGTCAAACTCTCTGCCCTGATCATTTCCTGGCAAAAGTTGCTGTTCCAAAGATAACCTACCAGGAAGTTCACAATCAATGTATTTACACAGTGGATGTGTTTTCATAATTATGGTATCTGGTGAACACTGTGCAATGCATTAAATTTTATTTTATATTTCTGAAAATTGCTATTTCTGCGAACTACCAAAAAAAAAACAGTCTGTTGCTGTTTAGTTTGTCAGTATTTGCTGCTCATCTGGTGTTTACAAGCAGTTCTACCTCATTACTCGTTCTTTCAACTTGCTAATGAGTCAAACATATGTATTTAGTGGTAGTGGTCTTTGGCAAGGGAAGTATTCTAGTGAGTGACAGTCTTTATATTTACTTCAGTGAGCAGATTGAATGAGAAGGAAAGATATCAGCAACAAAGGAGGTGAATTAATAAATAGAGTACTTGAAAAAACTTTGAAGCATTTTTCACATATTTCTTGATCATAAACAGTGAAGTAGTCCCTAAACACAACATTGTCCTGGTATATTATGACACGGTCATCCAAAATGAACTGAAAGATAATGGTAAACAAGGGCAAGGTCACTTGACATTTTGTTTTTTGACCTTATATGGCAGACAACAGCTGAGAATGTGTAAATGATGGTGGGCTGTAAATGACCTGAAATAGTAGTCCGGCCTATTTTTCAGAATTCTCCAAATGATTTCCGGGACTTCTTTGGAGAATTAATGTATTTTCAGTGTTGCATCTAAAATTCCTGTAATGGTCATACATTTGATTTCTGTATAAATATTTAGTTTGTGTAAAATTAAAGTGTTTGTATTGTTCAGTTGTAAACAATGTGCTGTGCCCAATGACTTGTGTTTTGAACTTAATATTTGCCTGAGAATCTGCAGCTGGGGCTCGGAGTCTTAAATGAGATGTTTATATTTAGTATGGTTTATGGACTGAAGTGATGGTTTGACACTGTGCCTGGTTACTTTCTAAGGTGAATTTTGTGGTGTAAAATAGTCTGACTTCTCTTGCCTTAAGAATGTAAACTAACTATTACAACAAAAAGAATCCATTGGTTCATTTCAGAAAATGATGCGAAAACCTCAGGCTAATAGAAATCCAAAACTTTTAATAAAACATCGCCTCCACAATTTTTAAAAAGTCTACTTGAATTTTGTGATAAACAATTGATTCTTATCATGGTAACTGCTTCATGCCAAATGATTTATATTTGATGTTGAATTCACATCTTCACCAAGCAGTTAAGCATAAGGTTGGAAATATTTCTAATAAGTACAGTCATGTCATTTGATGTGTGTGACTTTCTGTCAAAGATCATTGCCTTGTCAAATATCTTCAAGCCTATTTCTTAGCAACCTATTTAAGTAGAAACTGTTGTCAGTTGACATGTAGTACTAGACTGTTGTCAAACATACAACATGCTATTCTTGTTTGATTAGTAATTTAAGGATTATGAAAACATGCTGTTTAACCTTGAAGTTCTTATTTCTCACTCAGAGTTTCTCAGTATAGCCACTTAACTGAGAAAGTGGAAGTGGTTGCTCATTGATTATTAAACCATATTATGACTATGTATGGCCATGTCATTTCCAAGCCCTTGCCATATTATTTTGTTTAATAATGTGCTGTTGTAGCATATGATATACATGTACATGTATATAGCAGTGGCCTAATGACGTACCACATATATGTAGTTGGTCTAGACTGTTCTGCATTCATGTATGTGGTTAATGCAGCTTGGTTATAAATTCTCTGTCCTCTTCACTGAGTCCATCAGAGTCTTGTACAGTGAGATCTTCAAACTATTTCCGAAAAAAATTTCAAATTTGTGTGAATGGAAGAAGTTGCGATTCATCCTGCACTGCACAACAAAACCTGAAATTGGATCAAACAAAGGATGTTTGGGCTCTCACAGTGTTAAAATTGTATGTTGACTGTTTTCCATTAAAAAACTACTTCTCAAAATTTGCTAAACAGCTCTAGTGCTCAGTTTTGAGCAAGTTAGCATTACCGAATTAGGTGAATTTTGCAATGAGTGGAATTTATTTATTTGGTTAGTTGCCAAATTTTCACCACAAATATGATTTATTCGAAGTGACTTCAGTTTGTGACCTGATTACACTTTGAGTTTGTCTAGCTTTGCCAAATATATGATGAAAACGGGACAGAAATTGAGAGTCCGCTGAATTACTAAAAAGTAAAAGTCCTAAGTTTTGTCCTCCAAAATTTTGCTAATTTTTAGCAAAAATAAACTGTCCATCAACTTGGAAACCTCTTATTGTGATAACAAGAATCCAAAGTATGCTTGAGAACAAAGTATGACTCCTATAGAGCAACTTTTCTGTGACAATTTCCATTTTCTCTCACCAGAGTCACTTTGAGTTTATGCTGAACGAGACAGTGGAAGCTCATCACAAGATGTATGGAACTAACTGTAAGACATTGGTTGCCATGACATCATTCTGGGAAGACTCTGCACTCTATCTGTTGGCACAGGTAAGGTGGAAACCCAATGTAGTAGCCTATACATTGATTTGAGTCCCATTTAGACATCAACTTTTGGCCCGGGACAACTGACACTTAGCAAGTTGATCGGTGTCAAGCGTCCGTTTACACACACACACACACACACACACAACTCACTGACTGAAGCAAGAAGGAAATTGTAGGTGGGGGAGTGGATCACACATGCACAGGTTTACAAATGACGGGATTTGAAGAGACCCAGAATCTGTATTTAGGTCATTGCACAAGCGCAGTAGAGATGATCCTTTCCGCCTTGCCCCACTTTCACATTTAGACACATAATTGACATGGAGCAAGATGTTTAGGGCAAATTGCTCTACCTCACAAACGGGTGGCAAATGTTGTCACCGCCGTGTCAATTTGCTCCATTTCAGTCTCGTTTACACACATACTTGTTCCGTGTCAGCTGATCCGTGTCAGCTGATCCGTGTCAGCTGATCCGTGTCAGCTGATCCGTGTCAGCTGATCCGTGTCAGCTGATCCGTGTCAGCTGATCCGTGTCAACTTTTGTAGTGTAAACGGCACTTTTCGCATTCGTGACAGAAGTATCATGTGACAATTTGTCCTGACTATCATGTAGATAACTGTATGATTCGGTTCATTACACAGTCACTTAAAGTGGAACTTGCACACTAATTCCTTATCTCAGTGATTTCTTGGTCAAATTAGTTAGATTAATACTGCATTTAGTGTTAGTGTGAATATGAAGTAGGTTGAAAATTGCCAAATTAATGTTTTTAAGATTGCTGGTTATAATACAATATACTGACGTACAGTGTTAAATGCTAGTTATAAATAAATACAGAATACGCTAACACTGGTAGTAATATAGTATTTGCACTAACATACAATTTTGCCAGAACTGTATATTTTGTAATTACTATAGTTCAAGGTCCTTCAAAAATTTTCTCTTTGATTGGGTTTCACCACTATTGAACAAAAATATTTTTTGTAATGTGTTGTCTTTTATTTTCAAAGTTTCTTAATATTATTGTGAATGCTCAAAAACTATCAATTATTGCGTGATGTAATGTTTGACACAGAATTTGAACATAAAGAGCATTGATTTGGCACTTATATCTTTCTTGGAGACAATGAGAATATAAAATTCCACTTGTCTACCATATTGTGTCCTAAATAGTTAAGATTGTATCATACAGTAATGGGTTCGATGGAATTATTTCACATTATGTAAAATCCTTATTTCTTGCTTCTTCCTCCAGGGGGTGCCAGCTGCGACGATTGTTGAGTCCATGTTGAGCAGTTTGGACCAGTGCATCGAGAACCTCACAGACTGTGTGGTCAGTCTTTCTGTCCCCGACACGGTCGAGGACACCTGTCTCAGAAAGGACACATTTTGTTCTGATCCCCAGCCAGTTGAGAGCGAGGACAAGGGACGCATCATCACACAACCTGAAACTGTTGTAGATACCAACAAAGTAAAGCCTACCCTTCCTCGACGACTTGTTGCTATTGACTCTGTAAGCAAGACAGAATCTGACCTCCGTAATCCTAAGTCGCTTGGTGTATGTGCCTCTAAGTGGGAAGGTGATGTTGCTTGGTATTTTGATGGGGAGGAGGAGGAGGAAATTACAAACGTTGATGCGTTGATCTCAGAAACATCACAAGTTCTGTCTCACCTCCAGGGGGACATTTTAAATATGAAACCAAATGTGAACTGTGATTCTGTTGAGGAGGGTCTTCCCATTATGCCCGGATACCGTTTGGAAGAGATGTGTTCACTAAAGGACCATGTTCCAGTGGAGATCAGTGACACAAGAACAAAGCAGACAGTAGATGGCGCTAGTATTGCTGCATGTGATGATGAATTTGATGCTTGCTTTGATGGCATTGAATATGCAAATCAGTCATCTGACAAACAAGTCTCTCCTGATAAAAAACTCACCTACGATGTTGCTGAACTTTTTGTTGATCCTAGTGCTCATAACACCCAACTGCCATTCAGTTTCAAAGAATCTCAGACTGTCTGCAATAGTGTTGAGGACAATTTTGAAAGACTGCTGGCTGAGAAACTGAGCGAAAAGAAAAAGACCAAATCTGCAATTCAGGTACTTAACCAAAGCAGACATTACAAAACATTTGAAGTAACTGTTGATGAGATCAATCAGTGTGATAATGGAGGTGACCAGGACAGTTACCATGACAACAGTCACCTGAGTGAGAGGTGGAAGGAAGATGTACTTGGTGGATCAGATGATAGTTCTGTGACAACCTCACCACTCAAGGTCACAAACAAGTCATCAGTTGAATATAACCAAGCCTCCAGTCTAGCTATTGGAAAACAGTCTCAGGCTGTTGATGTGCAGACAACACTTCGTGGAAATAGTGAAGTGTTTACCAGAGCTACGCACCAGTCACCTGACCACTATGGTTACAGTCAGTCAATAGTGGAGAGAGATGTGTCAACATGTACGGACAAACACTGCCATCTGTTGAAGAGTGTTGGTGTTGGTTTAAGTCATGGCAATGATGACCTCATGGCATTGGTCATAGAGGCATTGACCAATCAGGGTCCAGGGAAGGATTGGTCTGTGTAAGTAAATGTCAACTCTGCTTCTAGTTGGTGAGCAGACGACGTTCTTGCCTTGAGTGAAACGTCAAGTAATCACACTAGGTGCCACTAGTGACATTGTGAATTGTGAAGTGTGTTGGCGCGGGCAATAATGAAACTGTAGTTGTATTGTTGGTTTGTGTGCCAAATTGCCAATATTTTGCAATGAGCTATACAGAATTGGTGGTCCATGTATTATAAAATACGATAATGCAGTCGAATCCACTTGATATCAAAAACCGAATTATGTCCCATTAGTCACTTGTGAAATAACCCATGTCGTGATTTACTTTCACATTCCAAGACATTGACGTTAGAAAATCTCCAAAAATTGATTCCCACCCTAATTGCTTTTCTATGTAAATGTCAGACAGTCTAATTCATCTTCAATTCATTTACATTTTGGAACTTGAAAGAAGGGGGTAGGGGGGGGGGGGNGGGGGGGGTAAATCAGTTACTTCCTGCTGTAGTGATGTCTTCATAGGATATTTAAACTTTGTTTGAATCGCAGAAACAATATGTCGAATTTAATCAGATATAAAATTGTAGTGAAATCTATCACTACATGGAAGTCATGAGCAAAGGTTAAAGTTCATCTTGTGTGATTCATCTGAAAGGCATTCATTGAGAAGCATTCAGGTTTCAAACAAATTCTCATCAATAAACTTGTCTACAAACCCGTTAACTGTGTTGTTTTGCCCAGTGCCTCTGTGCAGGATCAGCTGATAAGAGTGCATGTGATCGCTGCCTAGTCATATGCCACTCAATGGATAATTTAGGTCGAATCCGTGTGAATGTCATAAGCAGTTACCACTGTAATACGTGTTATTCAACTTTCATTTGTCTTTTTTCTGGTTATTTTCTTGACAGGTTTTCCACAAATCAACTTATCAGCTGTGCAATGGAAGGTCAAGGTCAACGTGGAGGTCATCTGGTGAATGGAATGGTGGTCCAGGTACCTGCAGCAATGACCTTTATTGTTAATGAGAAGAAAACAAGGAATTTTGTGGTAATTAAGCAAATTTAAAAACCCTTATACTTTCATTGTCAATGCGGTGCATTACTATGGCTTAGGGTCCTGCACCTTTTGCAAATCAGTCAAACTTGCACGGCATATTTGTCACTCCTCTTTCCAAGCTGTTTTTGACGTGATGCATGCTTGTGTTTTGATTCATATATCATTTTGGTCAGGTGAATTCATTTTTATTCTCCCACATATTTATGTGTGGGTGCATATTGCCGTCATCCCAGTCTGAGCATCCGGCATCCGTGGCGTTATCTCGATTAAGGATCTTACTGAAATTTGGCAGGTGTGCTCCTATGGGGTTGACGACATAGGGCGATGAGTTTTGGACCGACCCGAGTACCACTGCGCCCCCTATTGGCAATTTTAGTTTGCATCTGTATCTTCAAAGTCCTCAACCGATTTTCATGAAATCTGGTACATAGGCATCTATTAATGAGGTGATGCTATCCTCCCATTTTCGGATGGATTTGAAGCATTTTGCGCCATCTAGTGGCCATTTCACTATTTTCGGGTCCGTTTTTTGGCATCCACCCCTCTATCAACCAAACCACTCTTTGGATGATTATGAAAATGAGCATGTACGAAGAGGACAGTTGACTATTATTTTCCGACAAGTGTGACTACTGTAGCGCCTCCTGGTGGCAGTTTTGTTTTTGCACCCATGGCTGTATCTTCTAAATGGTCTACAGGATCTTTATTAAATGTAGGAGATGTCTTTATATTAAGTTGAAAACGGACGACAACGACTTTTGACAGATCGGACTACCGGTGTGCCTCTAGTCTGTGGCAATTTTACTTTTTACGTGTACCTCAGTCTGTATTTTCAAACTTTGGTCCTTACAGGATTTCAGTAAAATTTGGCACCTATGCATCTATCAATGAGGTGACGCTATCCTCCCATTTTCGGATGGATTCAAGGTATTTTGCGTCACCTAGTGGCCATTTTTAAGTCTAGTTTTGGCATCTGTCCCTCCGTCAACCAAACCACTCTAAGGATGATTGTGAGAATTAGCATGTATGTTCTTACTATGAAGAGGGCAATTGGCAATGATTTTCCGACGACTTCGACTGCTGTGGCGCCTCCTAATGTCAGTTTTTTTGCGCCCATACCTGTATCTCCTAAGCCCTCTGCAAGATCTTTTTTAAGTTTAGCACGTATAGTGATATGAAGTTAACAACGTAAGACGACGACTTTGAGACAGATGCAACGAACACTGCCCCCTAGTGGCAATTTCCTTTTTTCTGTTTTCATGTTTCTCTGAAGTTCTCCAACTTATTTTCATGGAATTTTGGTAGTAGCTTTCTTGTAAAGAAACTGTGATATTTTCCGGTTTTCAGATGGATTCGACATATTTTGCACCATCTAGTGGCCATTTTACTGTTGTCTTGTTTTTGGCGTCCGCCATCTGTCAACCAAACCAAATTTGGCTTATATGTTGTTACTATGAAGAGGACAGTTGATGATGATTTACGACTTCAATTACTGTGGCGCCTGCTGGTGGCAGTTTTTTTTGCACCCTTAACTTTATCTCCTAAGCCCTCTGCAGGATCTTTAATAAATTTAGCAAGTATATTCATATGAAGTTGACGGGGGAAGACAACAACTTTCAGACGGATCCGACGAACGCTTTGCCTCCTAGTGGCAATTTCCTTTTTCCATTTTGCTGTTTCTCTAAATTTCTGTGACGGATTTTCATGAAATGAGGTAAATAGCTTTCTGTTAATAAACGGTAGCATTTACCGTTTTTTGATGTACTCGAAGTATTTTGCTCAATACGGTGGCCATTTTTATGATACAAATAAACACCCTAGAAGTACACCGTTTGCAATGCATTCATGGGCGCATTTCATCCGCTCCGCATTGCACTTGTTATCTTTATGATCAGGCTGAACTTAAAGCCAGAGTGATATAATTGCAGTTACTGTGTGACTAATTCATAATGTAATGATATAACTGGGTGACAAATCAGAAATCAATGTTATTGAATATCTTAATATGGTGATATGTATTGCAGCTTCTTAATGGTGATTTGACACCCAGCTTTAAGCATCTGGGATACAAGCAGTCAGTAAAGACTCATGCTGTATACGATGAAGTGGTACCTAGTGGCCATGAATGGTACAACAGAGTGAAGCGCCATCTATTGAGTGTAAGTATGGTGAGCTGTGATTCTCTTTGGACATTGCAGTGCGGCGCTGCACTAACCAGATCAGTTCTTTAAATTTGCTGTTCCTTTTGTCGAAATTAATGACAAATATTTTGGAAACTGCCTGAATGTTTCAGACTCTTTAATAACCGTGGTCATTAATTACAAATACTCATACATTGCATAACTTGTTTTTTTACAATCTCATGTTCATCTAAAGTCTACAGAACACAGACCTTATGATTACAAAACACATGAACAAGAAGACAATTTTCTGCCTGTGTCTAGTGTTGTTATGAACTGTCGCCGATATATGATGCTTTTTCATTTACTTATCTCACAATACTGCCGACAAGGGATTCTCCACAAAATTTCTCCCCATAAATAAAAGAGCAAGGAAATCATAGTTTATTACTGGCATGGTTTGTACTGTTGTTAGAAAACAATAACTTGGTAAAATTTACACGATTTCCAGTGAAATAAACGGATTTAGAAATTAAAATGGAAAATGACAACTTTGGCATTACGTTTTGTGGACAATAAGTGGAGAATTCCAGCATACCTGTAGCTCCTTATAGTGGCCTCTGACTAAGGGTATGACGTAACCCCACTTTCGAGTTTAATATTTTGTAAATTGAACAACATTCCATGACACATCATCATATAAAGCCTGATCTAGTGATAACGAACTGTTAGTTCCAATGTCAGAAATCACATCTACTTCCATTAAAGAACAATTTGAAACCAGTTGTGTAAGTGGTCTAAATTAGAAGGTTTTTTTGTGACAGAAAGTGCGTTTTAAATAAAAATATTACAATTCATCTCTTTCTTATTTCCAGTTAGCCGTTAACGGTGTTTTAGTGAAAGGTCAAGTTGATAGCACCATGTATGACGTGTGCCTGGCTGAAGACATCATTATATTTGACAGTGTGCCATACCACCATATGTCGGTTGTTGCTGAGTGCACTGGCTGTCACATGATTTCTGACCTCAACAATGCCACAGCAAATCATGTGATCAGACATGTGAATGTGGCCGGACTGAAAGATGACTGGTTAGGAAATGTGTCAGTAACTTATGCTCAACTTAGTTTTGGGTATAACATTCGGGTAAGTTGTTAATTTCTGTCTTGTGTGAGATTTGTTTTAAATTAGTTTTTTATGCACCCGCATATTTATATGTGGACGCATTACGCCATCATCACTGTCCGTCCATCCGTCCGGGCAGCATCTGTCTGGCGTCCGCTGCTCTATCTCCGAAACCAATTGACAAAATTTTGCACTTGTGCTTCTTTCATGGATGGGACATCATGAGCGAACTTTTAGACGGATCCAACTACCGGTGTGCCCCCTAGTGGCAATTTTTTTTTTTTTCATTTACGTCTATCTTCAAAGTTCCTCAACATATTTGCACAAAATTTGGTATATAAGCATCATTAATGAGACAACAGTATCGGATGGATTTGACGTAGTTTGTGCCACGTATTGGCCATTTTCACTGTTTTCTAGTCTGTTTTTAGCGTCCACCCCTCTATCAACCAAACTGCTCTAAGCATGATTGTGAAAATTGGCATGTATGTTTTTACTATGAAGAGGATGGTTGACGATGATTTTCCAACGGCTTCAACTACTGTGGCACCTCCTAGTGGCAGTTTTGTTTTTGTATACTATGCACCTATGGCTATATCTCCTAAACCGTTTGCAGGATCTTTACTAAATTTGATAAGTGTGTATATGATGTTGACAACAGACAATGACGATTTTCGGATGGATCGGACTACTGGTGTGCCCCCTGGTGGCAATTTTTGTTTTACGTTCACCTCTGTAACTTCAAAGGTCCTCAACAGATTTTTGTAAAATTTTGAATGTAGGCATCTGTTGGTGAGATGATGCTATCTTCCCATTTTTGGATGGAATCAAGGTATTGTGCACCACCTAATGGCCATTTTTGCTGTTTTCGAGTGTTTTTTGGCATCTACCTCTCTATCAACCAAATCATTCTAAGAATGGTTTTGAAAATTGGCGTATGTGTTCTCAGTGTGAAGAGGACAGTTGACGATGACAACTTTGACTACTGTGGCACCTCCTAGTGGTAGTTTTTTGTTTTGCGCCCATAGCTGGATCTCCTAAACGGACTGCAGGATCTGCATTAAATTTGATAGTAAGTGTATTTATATGAATCTAGCAACTGACAATGACGACATTCAGGCGGATCCAATGAACAGTGTGCTCCCTAGTGGCAATTTCATTTCAATCTGTTTTCCTTTGTTTCTCTGAAGTTCCGTGACGGATTTCTATGAAATTTGGTGTATAGCTTTCTATTAAAGAAGCAATGACATGTTTTCGTTTTCAGATGGATTGTACCTTTTTGCGCCATCTAGTAGCCATTTTCATGACAAAAATAAACAACCCTAAAAGCACACCATTTGCCATGCATTCGTGGGCGCATCTCAACACTCCGCGTTTATCTTGTTCTTAATGATGTGAACTGGAAAACATTGAAATCATTGCTTTTTTGTGAATATGCTACACCTGTTGAATGTATTTGTCTTTCTTTTTCCTCATTGGTTCAGAAGGTGTGGTCAACAAGTCATTAAGTTTGTACATTCTTTTTACCACCAGAGTGTTGTTCTATGTCATCCTTGCACTCCTGTTGCATTCCTCTATAAAGAAGACTTCAACCACTGTTTGTGCCGAGTCAGGAACAGTTTACAGTGTGGGAAGCTGTTACAAGGAGGAGGCATTGCTGAACTGGCATGCTGGAAATACTTAAAGAACTTGTCAGGTATTGTAACTGCCCATTATTGACTGTGTATCTCTCATATTGACTTAAAACTGCATTAGGTCTGATTAGAATGCCAGTTCTTGTATCTCTACCTGCTTGCTTTATGTCTTAGGTACATGCTTCCGGGTGTTGTTGTTTTGTAATAACCTAGACCCAGATGTCTTGCTTTCGTCCCAGGACCTTGACTTTGGTAAAATGATGTTTATGTTTCAGATGAAGCTACCAGTGGTTACCATCACACTGTCATGGAATGTGTGGCTACTGGTTTCTACTCCTACTACCAGCAGCTTGTCAAAAATGGTGTCCATGGAGACAGGGATAAGTGGGAGGAGTCAACTGATGATGGTTGTCTGGAAGGAGGCGATGTGTACGATGATTATCAATCTAAAATTGAGTGTTGGCGGTCTGCTATGAACTTGGTGTGTCTGAGGTTGTTGACTGATCAACAGATTTTTACAGGCTTAACAGCTGTCGAGGAGGTGGGGCTGGACTGGACAATGTTGTGAACAGTTCAAAGTTGGGGAGGTGGCACATGAGCTGGAGTGGACAGTATTGTGAACAGTTCGTGTTGGGAGGTGGTAGATGAGCTGGACTGGACAATGTTGTGAACAGTTCAATGTTCGGGAGATAGCAGTTGAGCTGGAGTGGACAGTATTGTGAACAGTTCAATGTTGGAGAGGTGGCAGATGAGCTGGACTGGACAGTGTTGTGAACAATTCAATGGCAGTCCTCTGCATAGGTTGTGTGCCTCGTATGCCAATCTACTGACACAAACTGCAGCATCACATGTTCTGCATCATTGAATATGTTTGATGTTGTATTGAGTGTAGGCAGCTAGTGTTAGAAACTTGTCTGCCAACATCGCTACGCTTACACCCAGTGCCATCTTTGCAGAAAAATGGTAATGTCAACAATTATGTTGAAACGTTTGAGACACAAATCTTAATTTACCAAAGCATTTGGTCAAAAGGTATTTTTAGCAACCTGCCAGTAATGGTTTTGCCAATGTGAGGTGTATTTTTCGGAAAAGTTCTAGTGTACTAGTACAGACTACAAAGTGCCTATGGGAATCATGCCAAGAATTGTATGATGTCACGTGGCTTACTTCAAAATCTAACTGCTTCCTGCTGGTTTGGTAATTGGCCCAATTACATTGCATAAGCGGCGGGTTATTGGCGTCCTTGTTCAAAAGTTTCACGTTAAAAATCTCATTTCTTGTCTAGTTTTCAAAGTTCAAAAACTTTAGTGTATATGCTGGCCAAGACATGTGATATCAAAAACACCAACTGCTTATAATTTCATCAGTGTCTTAATTATAATTCCCAACATGTTCCTAGTATCCATCAATGGCTTAAGCTTCAATAGCTGAAACATTAATATTGACCCATATTACTGAAGGTTACACATCCATGATTGGTGTAAGAGAGCTCAAGTTTATACCAAATTACCGTGTATCAGAAAAGATTTCATAAAAGATGTGACCAAGCTTGGTATTGTTTAGCTTGGTACAAGGATAAGGACTGTTTGCTGCAGTGACTCTGAGTTGGTTGAGCAGAAACTGTAGGGAGTACAGGATAAAGACTGTTTGCTGTAGTCACTCAGAGATGGGTGAGCACAGACAGTATAGAGTACAGCTCAAGGTTGTTGTTACGTCACCACAGTTGTTCACCATCATAGTAAAGAACAGGTGTACAGTAGCAAAGAGTAACCAGCTGATGGTTGAGCAGTTGAATAGCCATGCACAAAATACAGCTTTGCCTGGGAATACCATCTTTGAAACACTGTGTGTGTAGCATTGTTTAGTTTAAGCCATTGTACATACATGTATTTGTTATTTTCTAATGATGGTACTGTTTGTTTCAAATTCCTTGTCCACTGTTCAATGCTGTTCAGAGCTGTTCATTTATTTTTGAACAGTATTGATATCTATTATTCTTTACTTTGGACTGTTTGCACATGACCTTGTAAAATAGGAGAAATGTTATTTTTTCAAAAATTTTTAAACTTGTGTTTGGCATGTTTGTATTCATGAAGCATGGGTTATATCCNCCAAATGGTATCTGGTAGAATTTTAGGTGGGGTCATGCCCCCCCCCAAATCCGCCACTGGCGAATACTTGCATGACCTCAGTTTTTGTAAGAGACTTGGTCTGGTGAATGCAGTCCCAAGGAGACAAACGGTTATTGAGAGATTTATTGGACCTGCTAGTGGGAAATAACAAAGGTACACTCAAACTTGGGTGACGTGAATCAGCCGGCACTGAGAGGTTTGGTGGTGCCCCTTCGATTTTTTTTTATTTTATGCCCTCCCTCTACTCAAAGGCATGGGCCCTAGTCTTACTAAGAAAAGTGAAAAAGACAAAACAAAATAGAAACGGTAATCAATCAGAGATTTAACTGCGCAAAGCTGTCACAATTCATAGTAACTGGATGCCCCNCGCCCCGTCTGCAGGCTACTGACGTGGCTGCATAGTCAGGTCGTCATTCATAGCACCATTCATGGAAACACTTCTTCTGATTTCTGAATGGAAGTAATGTAAATTATGGCGTTCATGATGTTGGAGGACAAAGTAGCCAACCGATTGTTATGAACCATTCACAAATCCATATCAATCGTTTTTATGAATTCACATAAAAATATTCATCTATGTTAGGTTATAAAAAACAGAGTCGCCTGTGTGCATATGACTAATTGGTCTAATTATCCAGACTCTCACTTTCTAATACCTACGAGCCGCGTTTTACATCCGTAAATGATATGCCCAATTATCGAAGAATCGAGGCCTTTATACCTTAATTACAGTATCTGTACACAGTGTGCATTCTTTAGACAATTTACATTGTAACCGCTTCGAATCTATACTCAAATATTTTGTTATCCTAAAAAATAAGTGTGTTCCATAAATGTCAAATACGAAGCAGGCGTGCGTTCAGTAGACGCTAGGACCTAGCTAAAACCTAGTCAAAGTCACGTGTTCTTGTTTAAAATACACGGCAATAGCTCACGTGATCTCGCGAAATCTTGCTTTTACGCGAGGTCCTAGCGTTACTGAACGGGAGGCAGGTCGAACCCACGTGACCGAGTGCGCGTCTCATTTATTTGCACTTACTTGATAACCCCTATAACTCTCTGTGTGACGTTTTACTGTCGTGGGGAGACTAAACTTTGGGTAAATTTGACATCGATTTTTATCTTGTTGCTAAGCGACGTTTTGATTTGCATGTGAACTGGACAGGTGTTATTATTTTTGTTTCACCATCTCCGCGTTATTTAATTCCCATTTATGTTTTACGTCTTCAGTAATAACGCTGTACGGAATATTCAAGAAAAGCCACAGCACGACTTCTAGGGGCAGAGTGGTGGTTTGGCGAAAGTTGCATTGTTGCAGGTTCGCTCTGCTGTGCTTGAACTTGGAATTTGGCTTAATCTCAAGATCGCGTATGCGTGAACTTGGAATACACGAGGAAACTCGTGTACTTCGTTCAAATAATAACGTTCAAGTCTCTAAAAATTGCATCACATCACATTTTAATAAAATAACGTAACTTTTAACCAACTTTTAAAACGAATGGCAATCTTATTCACCTAACAAGAAAAAATAACCATAAGCATATTGATGCCGTTCTTTGACTCGAAACTTTCGGTAAAGGAGAAATGGGTGATAATGAGACGAATAATTCCAAAAAAATCCTATCCCCGGACAAAAAGCCTTGAGATTCAGCAGAATTTCAACTTCAGACACAACATGCTGACCTAACTCGATCACAGCATTCCATCCACTATGTGATGCTTTGGTTGATTCGCGTTAGGACGCCAGTCCTCTACGATGGCATTGTACAGTTACATTGTAAGAGTGAAACATTGGGGGCACGCCGAGTTTGGCATACATGCAGGTTCAGTGAATATGATTTCCTATGCCGGACTGTTTGGATGTGAAGAACCAGGACAAGTGTTTGACATGTGTGATGCATTGTGGGTGAAATTATTAGAATGACAGCAGCGCTGTACTATTTCAGGACGGGCCTTGTAATTGATCACAACTTCGAAATCATCACCCGACGCCCCTGTCCATTGGTGCCCCGTGGTCGTGGGCGATCGTCAGTTATATCGGTTTCTTAGTCCCTAATAGACTCATTTCGGTGCCTTGACATGGAATGGTGAAAATATAAAGAAGCTGGTATTTTGGTAGAAGTTGTGAGCTTGTGTAGAACCTCGGATCTTAATACAGCGTCGAGTACGTGTCCGACGCACCGACCGGACGTAATGCACTCTTCAGTATTCGGTGCGGTTGAGTCGCTCAAAGTAAGAAGACGATATCTTCTTACGTTACCAATATCTTACCATGTGTAGCAACAGTGGCGGATCTAGTATATCACAAGGGGGACAACATTTTGTCTGTAAACTGTAGATGCGCATAGCACGGTATAGGGGGAATTTTTTCTGTTTTTTGTCCTATAAAAATCAAGTATTTCCGTTGATTCCTGATGGTATTATCCAAGAAAAAAACACAGAGAACGTGTCAAGCTTGAAAAACTGCTAATACCACGACCTGGCGGATAGAGCGCGCGTGCTTTACCACTACACCACCACGATTCCTCTCGTACACCACCACGATTCCTCTCGTACTTTAAAACTAAGAGACCTACTTGTTTATGGTCCACAGCGTTTGCGCGCGAAACCTACTTGTTTTTGTAATGCTTATTACACTTTTTGTACTTTGTGCCATCATTTCGTAACAAATTTGTTGTGTTTAAAATAGTGTTCAATTGCCCAAAATACCAAATCCGTTTTTGTGTTGGCATTAATGACGCGATTGCTTTGGAAATAGTCTTAAGTTAAGGTTTGACAAAGAGAGAATTATCAGTTTCTGAGTGATTCACTAAGGCTTCGATTGAAATTCACATCTTACCAGCAGCTTCTGTTTGTCCTCGTTACTCATTCCATTTCCTTTAAAAAATGAAGTAATTTTCTTCATTGCACAGTGAAACAGACGACAGAAATAGAGTCGTAGTGCGCAGCGCCACTGCCGGTCGCCTGGGATATCGCGGGAGAGCCTATACTTAACCATAGTGCCGTTATGATTGCGTCGTGTTCCGAATTTGACACACTAAAACTGCACACATTTAAATCTTATTTCAGCCTTATAATGTTAATTACCGAGGTTAATTAATAAACTCAACATTTCCCTACGCTCTTGCTGTTTTATTTTTTGCGGCAGCCAGGGGGGCCCAGGCCCCCTGCCCCCCCCCCTCCTAAATCCGCCTAGGAGCAAGACTAGTACCACACCAAGCTCACCGGCGTTGTATGATCGGGAATCTTGTACCTCGGGATACTTGCAAATGGTTGTACACGTCTTGTCACTGTCAGTCAAGGTGATACTCCGGCCAGTCAATGGTTGCACAGGAACATGTAAACAACGATAGTCTGACGTCATCTACTGTATGTCCGCCAACCGTTGGGTTACGTGCGAAAACATAAAGATGGCGAGGAGCCTGGCAATTATGTAGATCAACCGGATATACAGAGAACGAAAAGAAGAGAAATGACTGTTTCCCATATATGAGTATGAAGCGAATTTTGGCAGTACTTGGTCAATCACGGATTTTCTTCTACGCGCAACAAAATAAGTCGTTTGTTTTACTTAGACTCCTCGATAGTGATGAGATTAGCTGCAGAAATTTTTAAATAGGACTTCCGCCGTGTTAGCTTAATTAATGCGCTTGTGAGGACATTTACAACAAAAGACGTATTTAGGGGTACTCGTCCCCTCCGCGTATACAGTCAATAACTAAGGGTGTCACACCATAGAGGGCTGGTGGTCTATACCCCCTCCCCCACTTTTTTCATTGCGGCGCCGTCCATGAATAAACGCCGTCGACATTGAGATTGGCTTCCCTTATCATGCGCGTACCTAGCCTTTTATATGGGGACTGGAATCTCTAACAAAGTGGACCTTTTGCTAACGAAAAACCCGGAGGACTAAAAAAAACGGAGTACCACGTTCAGGGCTGTGAACTGTGCGTCTGCGCCTTATTGGTGAACTTTTGTCTCTTTTTCAGGGACTGTTTGTTTCTCTGAGGCGGACCTTTTACCCACTTCGCCAAATGGGTGGGCTCGTTCGAGCCCCCCGATCCCCCCTCCCGGGTGTGTGCATGCCTATCCGCCAGTGACAACGCGTGTTGTTGTATGTGGCCCCATTGTTAGACCCATGCGTAAACTTAGTCGTTTTCATTTAAGATTCAATAGGATTCAATTACTGTTCAGAACGTCTTCAAATTTACCAAAGGTGGTGTGATTCACCTGTGCAATCTGTGGCATTGCTTAATGTTGGCATATTAGTTTGAAATCCCATAATTATATTTGAATACTTTATCGCTTGACACATGGTTTCAAAGTCGTCTAAGGTTGCGTTTTTAATAAGTTACTGTAATTTCAAAACACGTAGCGGCTAATTAACATGATGGCTAATTTTACAATAATTGAAATTTTCCTACTGTCGTGTATGTACCTAGCTGCCGTTACTACGACATCCCTGGATCTGTAAACGCGGCATATTTGCCAATTGTAAATAATTAATGAACGTTTGCTCTTGCGTATTTCTTCACAAAGGTTGTTACTGGTTTCGGAAATTGAACTAAGTTTTATCTCTCTACCGTGCGTCAGTTGTAATTGAAAAGTGTTTTGTTTTCCGTGCATAGCGTTGTGTACAGGTCTTGTTAAATTATTGAAATGAACAGATGTCTGGAGGGGCTAAGCATCTTTGTGCAAGCTACTTCAGTACATTTAAAAATGTGCATGGCATCGCTACGAACAAAATTTCAATAAATTTATTTAAAACGGTTTATTGGTGATTTTATTAGATTTGCTCTTCAACAAAAAACTACAAAATATAGACAAGTTAAAAAATTGCATGTACACTCGGTTAACATTGATAACTTGTGTAAACGTTTGATTTAGCGGCTAAGGTTTGAATGGTATTCGTCAATGACCATCGTGAGATCACTTGAAACATGCCAATGGCGCGTCGTACAGTTAATGCCATCGATTGTGCCCCACTTGAAGCTTATTGAAAGGTTAAATACGTTATCCGCAAAGGCCAACACGTTGTGTTAGGAAAGTACTAACTCGTGGTTGCAGCAGCTCGGTCCAAGTTTTCATCACTTGTCATCAAGGTATTGCAGCCTGCAATAGGCTTACATCGTTTCTGTGTCGTTCTCGTCATGAGGTGAATTCTTTCGAGGGAAGTCTATATCCTTGTAAGCTGGAGGAACGGAACACTTCCCGAGCAGACTGGTATCTTGATTCCACCTCCCAATTGATAATGACCGGTTCAGTAACAACTATATGCGACTTCAGTTCAACTGGTTATTGTGAGTTCATCTATCGGCACCTCACTCTACAGTCGTACCATCTCCAGTAGAAACTTCAATGAAGGAGAACGTTTTTATAATCAAAATAATAAAAAGTTACGACCGTTAACGAAGTAAAATTAAATGTTTAAACCAGCATCACAGTCAAGGGTAAATGTTCACGTGCTCAAAAGCGATGTTGTTACGTATAAATGTTATCAAAATTTATTGAACCACCATCCATTCTGCCTCGGTCTTCTTCTGAGTGAATCAATACAACTCGATCCTTGTACATGTACATTTCACATTGAAGAGACTAACAAAGAACGCTCAGAAAATATTTTTTCGACATCACAGTAGGCCGCAGCGTCTTTCGGTCAGAGGTTTCTTTGAACACAGTCTATTGTAATCCACACAACGCAGGACCTCACGAAATCACGCGCGTGAAATGTGAGTGTACCGCAAAGATACTGGAGACCTCACCGTCTGCCGCTAACGGTGATTGGTCGATGCGGTTCGAATATTAGCTTACTGTGGGATAGATTTGATGAATTAATGAATAAACGTCAAACACTTTCCTTCCATTATCGACTACTTCGTGTGGCAATTGGATGACTAATGTCTTGCGCTTACGGAACGCCGCAACCGATTTCACTCCTTTATTTGCGGCTGGCCTTGACAAAACGATCCCTAAATACACGATAGCAAAAGCTAAATTTCTTTTGCAGCACTTTTTGCGTTTACGGGTCATTCTAACCAAGCTTTCGTGTTCAATTTTGTAGGTCTCCAGTCTTTTCGTTGAATACCGTGTGGGCTAGATATCACGCAACGATGCATCATCATTCATAACGTCGTCATTCGTCCACTGTTAGGTGCGGCATTAAAGATCGCCTTCTTGGAGGATGGTTGTGGTATGACTTGGTCAGCAACGAGTCCCGCCTCCTTGAGTGAGCAGGGTGAACTATAAATGCATGTGATTAATAGACATGATTTACTTCATATTTTGGTGATGACATCAAAGCGCACTCAACCTTCGAATACTCAGAGGTGCTAGTGCTAGCTTTTTGGAGGCGATTTCTTCAACTTTACACAAAAATGCTGTTAATGCCTACTGTACCGCAATGGCAGTGTAAACGCACTTGTTGTGCTGGAGAAATTTTACATCGTAGACGAAACATCATTTCTCAAATGTATTGCCCTTTTTAGATTACGTAGCCTGTTTACAACGGCACGACTTTTCGATCAGTAACATTTCCGGGCCATCTTCAGGTGTCACACGTTGTAACGGTACAACGTTCTTAGAAGAACGAGTAAGAGTGTATGGTACACCCATGGTGGTCAATGGTTAGCAGGTTTTTGTTTTTTGAGCGCAGACTGGTAGTAAACCAGAAAGTTTGGTGTGAACAGGCCATGCAATATCTTTTAAAAATGACGTCATTGCCACCTCAAAACTATTTTAGAAAGATAGCAGAGACGTAATTTGACACCAGTTTGAACCTTTACACATAATAGTACGTTTTCATTTAAGAACATTCGAAAGTAAACGACTGATTTGTCACGCAGCCAAAAAATCTAGTTACAGCAAACATCAAGCTGTGGTAACACGTGGGTACCAACTGTTGAGGTTGGGTTTGTATCTACATGGACTCTCTTGCTGCTCAAAGCAGTTGGAGTCAGAGATAGGAGTAAGAGAGTTCGTACAGATAGCCCGACATGAATCCAACCTCCACAGAGATGGTGGACCGCCAACTCCCGCGGATTTAAAAAAAAAGAGAACTTAGATTCGTCCAGACGACAACGCCACCCACAGAGTGATCAAGACCGCGGGTTGCCGGTCGAAATATGTCGCAAATGAATTTCATTTTAGTCGTGAGTACAGTCCTAATTTACTTTACTATGGGTCTACCACGACGGATTACATTTCAACTGTATATAAGTCGTATTATGTTGTAACGCCATATGAATTGCCTCTTGTAATTTTGATATCTTTCAGTAAACGTTTCTTTTATATTTATTGTTGATATAATTCACAATTTACCTGCATATTGCAGGTGTGATTTCGATTTGCGGGTTGTGCTTGTATCAGTTTTTGTCAACTTTCTGAAGATGAATTAAACAGTTATCTAGTAAAAGAATTGAGAAGAAACGTCGTTGCCAGTCTGCTCTGAGTTTTTGGCAACCAGACCAGCACTATTCTAGTTCGATGGGCGCAAGTCCCGAAATCAAGAGCAAAACGGGAATTAACGGGAAGTAACTAAGGTATAAAATTGTCGTCAGCCACATGGTAATTTGTGTTATCTGAGTATCAGACTTGGTGTTCCGCTATGTGAGATTTTTTAGTTATATGTACCTTTATTTGTCTCTCGTGGCGCCGGTAGGAGACTGGACCGTCTCAAAGACCCTTTTCTGTTGGGAGGTAGTCTTAAGGACCCGTGGACGGTCTGACTGGGACTTCTTACTCTGTCTATGGGTGACGCGATTCGGCAATTCTCCGCCAATTCATCCGTAAAGATGACACTAATGCCAGAACTTTCACCGCTGGAATTAGCTGAAATAGATTTGATCTCTTCATATTCTGATACGAAAGATTGCTTCAATGTTACCGACAATTTTTATGGCTTCGTTTTTTAGATTTATCAGCTTCTGGTCAAAAAACCCAGCCAACTTTTAATTTTAACCACTAACGCTATCAGTGAAACTAATTTCGTTGGTAAGATTAGATGTGATTTCTCAGGGCTTGGAAAGACTGGCAGTACCAGGCTGTACAAGTGAGTTTGTCACGGCGAGTCATCCTGCGCCTCGAGCGTGATTTCGAAGTAATAATGAACTGACAGTGTTTTGGTGCATCAGACGTTAATTCTCTTCTGATTGAGAAGCAAGGCAGGGCTACTTTGATAGCTATTCGAGATCTAATTAAAAATTAGCCTCTTCTTCAGAACGTGACTTCCTGGCTCCTTTAAGGAACAACTGTTTATAGGAACAAATCGATTACAAGCATGAAGGGTAACTAAATGTGTAAGAGGAAAGTCGAACATCCCTTCTGCCAATTCTATAAGACAATTGCAAGACTCTAAATGCACCATGTGCTGTATTGTAAAGGTCTTCCTTACATCCTCCAGTTTTTATTCCACTGTCCAAACTTCCTATAGTGTCCTCGCTCCCCTTCCTGTCAGACGATGTGGTGGATGCTACACTCGGACTAATGGAGGGCGATCTGCAAATGGGCAATGTTTACTTCTTATCAAAGCCGTGTTATTCCTTTCATAAAGGTCATTGGTACATCGTACAAAAAGATCATATTGAATGCTCTCCAAGTCAATTTTCTCACTAGAACACATTTCACAAAGATTAACAAGTTATTCGTTGATCTTTTTGAAATAGTTAGCGATGACCAGGGGCCCGTTCCAACAAAGCTGACTTAGCTAAGACAAATATTAAATTTTAGTAAATTTTAAGATAAAACTTAAATTTGTCTCGGGACCGTTTCAAGAAAGAGGTCTTAAGTTTGAATTGGGTTTTTGATGAAAGTTTTGTCCTAATTTTAACTATCTCACCGGATGTGGAAGTTTCAGAGTATGGAAGTTAAGACAAATTTTAGACTTAAGTAAAAAATGAACTTAAGTCAGTTTCTTGGAACAGGCCCCTGAGCTACAAAAGAATTATTATTTTTGATTATATTTATTGCAAATCAGAAATTCTATCCAGTTTTAACCCCCCCTCCCGCCATTTGTTTACGTCATGTCTGGGGATTTTACGATGTGAGTTCGCGTAAGTTTTAACTCCATCAGTAGAGCGTTTGCCTGGGACTGCCATGGTTTCTAGTTCTAATACGAGCTGGGGCTTATTGCGAAAAATGCATTTCTCGCCGAGAAATGTCATTTAAATGGTTTTAGATATCAGAAGGGTGCTTCAAATGGTACGCGTCAATAGACTGTTCTCTAAGCTTGGTGTTTGCATTACAGTTAAACAAGAGGTGTGCTCAATAATGTTGCGAGAACAAAAACTGTAAACTTTGTCGGACCGCTCAATATTGAAGTGCCTGTCTATCTCAGTTTATTTTATTTATGTTTTTCTCAATACGACGTAGGCCGAATCTATGTAGACCAAGTCAGGCACGATGTTCTTGAGAATGTTTGCACTTTCACACGTCTGATTTCACTTGCTTCCTACAAAAAACAGCCCTTACGACTTTGCCATCCATAAAATGAATTAATTCGAAATAGGCTACATGTGCGCATTGATTCTTACCTTGGTGCAACTTCTAATGTAAATGTGCGTTGCTCGTCTCCCTTGAAATGCGCATTTCGCCCTCTTTAACTGGCTAATAATAGAAAATTGGTCTTGTACTTTTTCTTACCGTCATATGACTATTTCTCTTCTCAACAAAAACGTCTTACAGAATTTATTGGGCTTGGCCAACTCTAAACTTGCGAATTCCAGAATGATGCCTGTTGTCATTGCCCATGATTTGAGTTACGGGGTTCATTCGGCAAGTCTTTAAGATTGGATGTGTCCCGGAATGTTATAAATCGCCAAGTCCTACGTTTACGAATTCAACATTGAGAACGAACTGCCACATTTGGGATGGACATTTATAATACCTGGTACATTCATCGTTGAATTCTTCAACTGTCGGCAGGGGCTGTTTCAATGCATCTGCAGCGCCGATGAGAATGTGTTTTCTTTTCTTTGGTAGCTTAGCTTTAGCCTGAGCGTGTGAATAATATAGCTGAAAGTTGTTGACAATTACTGGCACCGGCAGCGCAATGAGCAGCACGCCTAAGATGGCACATAAGGCGCCTACTACATAGCCAGGACCTGAAATGATATCAACGTTTCCATTAGTTTGAGATAAATCAAATAACCAAATCCTGTTGTAAGTGACTTGAAACAGGTGACAAAACAATTGTCGAAATAGCAAAATTTTAGGCCTAAGTACGCGTATGAATCCATTGGATACTCACATTGGTTTGCCTAAAAACTCTCAAATAAGTTGGGGAATACAGAAAAATGAGTTCATTTTACACTTGTGTTCTGCGAGGGTATTAGTTAAAAGCAACATTAATTTAAAAATAAAGAGGTTATGATGACGTGGTGACAGTGAATATGGCGTAGAAGAAAAGTAATGTACAGTCAAACTGAAAAGTGAAAATTAGTGAAAAGTCCATTTTAACCACCAGTTAACTACAGTATATGCACACAGTTTTTCCATTATCTAACACCAAGTACTAAAAATAATCCTTCAAATAATGTGTGGTCAATGGTACATTAGCAGCAACCCTTGGTTATAACTTTGACTTCACTATGATATATAGGCACACGCTTTCTTTGACTTTGCTTAAAAGGATACCAATGCCTACTGTAGCATCCTTGGTGATTTCAGCCAAACCTCACTTGATTGATAAAACCAAAATTCAACTTCAGACTTTCTCACTGTGTCAAGCATACATGTAATTGAAGCCGTGGTTTTACTCTGTAGTCTTTCTCCTAAATTGTGTGTACATGTAGTATCCTTTTTAATTTACCTAACTTTCAGATTTGAGTCTGAATAAACGTCTCATTCAAGTTTTGTGAGCACGTCTCCCGTTGTTACAATTGCAGACTTAACTAAATTATTTTATTTATTAACTAAACTTTTTGCATCATTCATTTGTAACATCCATCAATACTCACCCGATCGAGGAACTGTCTCTCCGTATCCCAGGGTTGTCATGGTAACAACGGCCCACCAAAACCCGATGGGGATACTCCTGAAGTCGTTTTTTGGACTCTCATCAATCAGTTCAAAGTAATAAATAAGGACAGCGAATATTAACACACCTGACGCGAGCAGTACAATGAGTAGTAGTAACTCATTGGCGCTTGCTTTCATGGCATGAAATAAAACCTTCATCCCGTTGAAGTTCTTGACAATTTTGAAAATACGGAAAGTTCTCACCAGCTTAATTCCTTGTAAAACCAAACTTAGCTGCACGCCAGTCGTAGTATGGTAGAAGTTATTGTTCGTATTCATATCGGCCAGCCAAATGATTCTATATATGAGGAACGGTAGTATCGATACAATGTCCACCCACGTCATCGGCTGCTTCAGGAACTCCACCTTGTCCGGACAAAATATGAATTTTGCTACGATTTCCACGATGAAGTAGACTTGGCATATGACCTCGATGAGTTGAAGCGAGAGGTGCGCGTCCGTCATTTCATACATCAGCCTGACTGTTGCGTTTGTTACGTTCTTGTATGGCTGTAGAGGATCCTTGTCAACACGGCATAGTTTATGAGATTCCAGCACAAATCCAGTTATAGAGAGCAACACAAAAGACATAGAAATCACGGTAAACACCTGGAAGAAAACAATAACAAAAAAGTATAGTCGTCATCGCAGACGATAATAGTTACATCATCGCAATCTCCATTTGCTGAACTGCGGTTGTCACCATTATCATCATCCTCATCATCATCATCATCATCATCGTAGTCGTCATCATCGTCACCATTGTTGTCATTGGAATCAGTTCCATGGTGCATGTAGTCCTTATCAGCATCGTCACCATTATGGTCAACGTCGTCGACGTTATCGTCATCATTCTTGTCAACAACACCACTATTCACAACATCGCTAACTTCACACGTAATCGCTAACTTCAAACGTCATCGCTTGTATCGTATTATGGGAGGCGTAGCATGGTGCGCTGGGGGGTCAATAGGCCCCACTTATTTCCGGGATGCCCCGCCTATGGTACACGGGCGGTGCACCATGGGGATCTAGGTGGCTAGAGCCCCCACTTATTTCAGTGCTGCGCCGCCCATACTTCATGGTTTCATCATTTCCATCTTTCAAAACGTCCGTGCTTTTAGAATTCAAAAGGAAAAGACAGTTTGTGAAGACCATGAACTGTACGTAACTAGGTTGGCTGTTTTTGTACATCAGAGGCAACGGTCTGGACAGAGGAAGCAGTGTGGCCTACTGTGATAGGTCCCCACTTTCTGTTCTCGAGGTCGTGGCTAGACCTTTGAGTCAACACACTATGTAACCTTAACACTGATTGGTTCTTTTAAGAACGTCCACATGTGTTCGAAAGCATCAGTGGCGCGTCAGCGTGTCAAAATTGACTCGTCACGTGTCTGAAAAGACCCGTCACAAGGTGACGCTAGGGGCGTTCCATAATGAGCAGCTTGAGCGCGTCTGGTACAACATGCACCAGACCGAATGCAATTATTTTTTATGAAATAAAAAGCATCTGGGTATCTGTTAAAGAAGCCAGGCTCTGGATCTCAAGTGACATTTCAAGGAGCAACACGTTACATGTACACTCAATGATTGTACACGAACGTGCGACATCTAGCGTGCAGCGCTACCTTTCGTTGACCGCTAGACATTAATTTGCACTTGCGGCGAAAAATCTTCGCTTACGGACTGGAAACAGTGAAATAATTCAATCAGACATTTCCTCACTCCAGTTTTGCCAACAAGTCTTTTCAATGACAATGTTGGACATTTTGCTTTGAAAGGTTAGAAAGCTCCCAAGCACTTTCGCGAAACACTGCCTTTTCACTCGTCTGATTTTTAAGGTCTTGCAAGATTATGGTTTTCTCCTAAGAAGCTATGTCTACGAAATACTTTACACATTTAAGTTTCGAGAAATTGATTACCTGTATTTTTCAGGTTCTCAAATGCACCCAGATAGCATTACTTCCTGGTGTAGTGTTTTTGACATTTTAGGTGTAAATTATTGTGCTATGTAGATAGCATCACAATAATATTTTGGCATCAGAAGAAAACACCATGTAATCACTCAACTATAGACACGTCAAAATTATATGGCAGCCTTTTTTGCGCCATAATGTTGCACCGCAAAAACACTGAACAGGCTGGAAGTAGTAATGAATGATTATAATATCATAAAATGTGCGGTGACGTTGAAACAAATGCGTCCATAAGTCTCTTAACTATTCAGTCCATTTGTCAATTTATTGGCAGAGGTGTCCTCAGTGTGATGCTCAAAATAGTGTAACAACAAAATATGCATTTGTTGCCCTTCAAAGCACATGTACCAGCTTGAAAACAAAGCAATAGTTTACCTGCTTTCAGAAATATTAATAATTTAATTAATCATATTTCACGCCCGGGGTCTAAACCCCAACAGTGCTAGTGTCCACTTAGGATCGTTTTCATCGTCAAATGTCGCAAACCAAACTTCTCACTATCTAGTCAAGAGAAATGAACACTTTCAGCATGATAATGTTACTGGTGAACATCAGTTCGAACGTTTTATAGTATGGTTGGCCAAAGCATGTTATCCTACATGTCCATAAAATGCAATCTGTGCTGTCAGGTTCCCTACCTTGGACGCGTTGGACGCGTAATAATCGTCCAACAATGCCCACACTCTGGGTCTCTTCTTCTGCCACCACGTCTGATGGACTTTGGCGTCTTCTTCAAGACCGAAAACTTTCGCTGCTTTGCTTGTGAACTCGAAATCGTCGTCCGAATCATCATTACCTATCATCTTTTCGTCATCGTCTTCTAGTTCTTGTAGCGTATCCTGAGCGTCGCGGTGTTGCCTGTAGGAAACAAGTACGGAGCGCAATAAGCAGGTGTGGTGGCTCGATGCAACGGTCTTGTGTCACACCATGGATGTATCGGAATTTAGAAATTAATGCGCAGTGTTACGAAAATTTGCTGAGTTTTAGTAAATAACATACTTATTCAAAATATGTTGGTAGTCTAAATAGTAGAAATTATGTCAAGTCTTTTCCAAGATTTACATTTTTAGATCGCAAACAGAAGTTTGAAGACATTTCGAGAATACTGAGAGAAAATAACTATTTGTATACTGTGACTTTTTTGACCCAGTTGTGTGACATCGTAGACGACGAATGTCAACTTTATTTGAATGTCTGCTTCATATTACTTACAAGAAAGTTTACAATTTGAAATGTGAAGTACGGTAAGCTTTGAATAAGTCACTTTAAGTAATTCTGAGTTTACGGATGACGTCCTTTTTGATTACACTGTCCACGTTTTGAACTTATAGGAATATATACATGTCTGTGATTTGAGTGTGTTGCTCTTCTTTTTATTCAATTAAGGAAATCCATTCGGTGCTTTAAAACATCAAATATGCAACAATATTCCAAACTGTACCATCCGTCAGTAACTATCTAGTCACCTTTCCACGTTAGTATTTTCACTATTTCATTACATAAGGCCCGCTCATCCGGAATTTTATCAGATTATTTCGTCATTTTGAAAATTTGTCACATGAACTCGAAAATTGCGAAATTATTAGCTGTGATAATTCGAAAAAATGTTAATGACAAAATCCGCAAGAATCGAATGAAGAGGTTTATGAGTTTTAACGTGAAAATTTAGTAAAGTCGTTAAAAAAACGTTGTATTTTATTTGTTTTGAAGAGGCAATTCGAAGATCGATTTCCGTAAGCTGATAATAATTAACATCAGAAATATCGATTAGTTTACGCATAAACTTATTGACAAAGTCTCTGTCTTGTATCTGATTACACTTGTTGTGTACTGAAGACTTGACATTTGGATTTAATGGAATTTTCACTTCAGTAAAACTTTGAATTGAGAATGCAAATTCGTTTCACAGTTTTTACCGTTCCTTTATTCTTCATGAAACCACCATTAGGTTTAGATACTCCGATTTTTTTAACACGACAGAAACCAAAAGCAGATGGAAACTGGACAATAATGTAGAACTACGTGTCGGATAGAAAAAACGCATCTTGATCGAAACGTTTCCTCAGAGAGTCGTAAAATTATAGAAGGACGTAAGAAAATGATCATGTCTTTTAAATACAGTTTGTCCTCTAATTCCGTGAGAATTCTCGGTGCGTTTCAATGATGTGCTTACAATTTATCGTTTTTTTTGCGTTATGTGACACTTTGGCCCATGCAAATGGGAAATATGCTAACCGTATACATGTAAGAGTGTTCAATCATTAAAGGATAGAGTGAAATGTTTTTATTTTCTTGCAAATACTTAATTTGTATCTTGTTTATGCAAGACGTGAAGCTGCTCATTTGTTTTCACGGAGTTAAAAGCCTGCAACTCGCGTTTTTCCTTTGAACGACTTCGAAAAACTAACTAGCCTATCTAATATTACTGTTCTCAACAAATAATAACTGATAAACACAGTCATTGACACATGGTGTCCATCAGCTCCGCTTATTAAAAAGACCGCCAGCTCATTTACCTGTAATCATAACACGTACAGTGTATCTTACAACAATATTAGCGCCCTTAGTGGCGTCAAATTTGGATCTGATCAGAGAGCTCACCTGTAGTTCATCCAACAACACGGCTCAATCTGTTTCTCGTCTATTCCCCAAAAGCTCAGCTCATCCTCAAACAGTGGCCCGCACACATCGGTCGGCGCGTGCAGTTTACCTGTTCGGTAATAATTCAAAATCATGAGAAACACTCCCGGATGACGGTCAAAGAAGTATTCACCCGTGTGTGGGTCAAAGTCGATGTTGTGCGAAGTGGACTCCGTAATCCACGAAAGTCGTGTGTCAGGGATGTTCCGAAGTGTAGACTTGAACGTTTCATAGCGCACCCCACCAACGTTTATCACCACTCGGTTGCTGGCTGCTTGGCCCGGAGTTTGCGATGCAGCAGCCGGAATGAAACTCATGGATCGTCCTGTCATCGACATGGCGCGAGTTCGTGTATTCAATGTACCCGCACTGTCTTGAGACATGTCTATTGTTCATATGTTTCAACTAATCCATAGTGTTGCTTTAGATGTAAAGATGAATTAAGTTCACGCTCAGTGATTTCGTTCGTGATTTCAAATAGAAATTTCACTTAAAATGTACTCCATTCATACGATAAGTTACCTGTGACGGCTACTCAGAAGAAATCACTGTTATAAATTCGACAATCACTTCTTAAAAGTCCTTTTTGGAATTTCTCTCTCCGCTTTTCGCGATAACTTTTCACTTACTGCTGTGCCGAAGGATATTCACGTAACTTTCTTGAGAGTAGGTATTCTACGATTAATCCCGTCTGTTACCTAGTTCGAAACTTTTCTCTTTGAGGCTCAGTTTGTCTACGACAAACCCTCCTCTCATCAATTATTCATCGCGTCGATTGCGTTAGTGTTTGCAGTGGCACGCATAATTAACATCCAGATAAGGCAGGCTAATGAACAATACCTGTAGTTTATAACTAAGGGTCTTTTTACGTTCTGCTTATTTATTTTACAGTATTTTATATCTTTAGTAAATAAAAAACTGTTGCGTACTTTGAGATGCTTAATTTACGTTCTAGCTCAAGAAAAGGCGAATTCTGTACTTTATAGTCGTTTGTAGTTGTCCATTATTGAAAAAAAATTCTTTTTCGGGCAACTGATGACTCAACACTTCATCAAAATTGAACTTAGAATAATTGTTTTGTGTAGATTTAAGGTCGGTTATTGTTGAATAAAAGTTTGTTATGACGTGCCTACAGGCACACCGTTATGTAAAGATCCCCTGAGAATCCTGAATGAGGAAATGACAACGTATCAACTAGATGCCGGATATAATTCTGTTTTGAAACACGCTTCGGAGAAGCTAATATTTACAATCAATGAACCATACTGTCGAAGGAAATCGTCACTCAAAGACGCTTGGGACTGGTGGTAATAATTTTATAGAAACAATACGAGTGACGAGGATTATCCCACTTATCCCGTGTGGAAAAATAAGATTTAATATCAATCACATCTGATCACATGGCGTCTTCTGAACAACACTACATGTATTTAATATCGCAATCTTTTTGCGTTGATCAGTTTACTAGAATCTTGGAACCGTTTTAACTGACGTACCTACACGCAACATATGCCAGAGGATTTGTTACTTGCAAATTGTATCGTTTACATGCTTGAATGGTCCACAGAGGAAGATAAAGGTAGTATTGTTAGTCTAGGTTCTCGGTCATGCAAACAATACCTGATGAAAAATGCTTACTTCATCAAGGTTGTCTAATATTACTGAACATTAAATTAGGAAATACGGTGCTTAACAATGTCTTTTGGTCTAGCTCAAGCTTATATCCACGAAAAGGACAATATCGAGCAAAAAGTAGAATTGCAACAATATTAACATTTCTGGTCACATCTGAAAGCCCAGTCTCTCTAGTTTCAGGATCCTTGTTTCAATTTCCTTCAATTTTCAATTTCTTTTCTAATCAAACCCATTTTTGGAGTACACATATCCCTAACAATTTCCCCGATTTTCATGTGTGCTATTTTTAAAATGAAGCTACATGCAATTACGGGCATTTCACTATATTACAAAATTTGTGCAATCACACGAAGCCTAAACTATTTAAAAATTATCATTTGATCCGTAGCACTATGTCGACCTCTTGGGGTCAAAGGCCAACTCCTGGATGAAAAAGTGCTGTACATCCGTTACAAAAAGCGCTAAAACGTTAGGTTACGTCAAAAGTTTTTAATCAAAATGAAGACAATTTCAGATTCACTTTTAACTTCGTACTCAATGCCATTTCAGATGCGAGGGGTGGTTTGTTAGATCCGTGACATGCTTCCGCGACAAGGATGTCTTTAGTTTTTGGAAAATTGAAGAAGCAAAATGTATTCATACAAAATACTTCTTAATGTGCTCTCGAGTTGAAAATAACAACATATAAAATGAATACACGTTATCGTGCTGTTTTGCTGGAAGCAACGTGTTATATCTTCTGCAACAAGCGATGCTATGTTTTGTGTTTAAAAGGAGATGCTGGGCATTTGTAAGAGGTATAAACCTGTGGATTCTTAAATAAACTTTTTGTCACACTGTAGTCATTCCTGTGTTTTTCATTGCCTTGGGTTGCTTGTATAAAATGATTTCACATCAATACACAATCACATCTTTTTAGTTTAAAGATTTTTGTCAAGACGAGAACATTGACCTCGCAATCAGCTTCGAACCAGCGTTAAGCAATGAGAGTGAGATTTGTTGGAGGCCAAGGGAAGAACGGATGTCGACTGAAAGAACAACAAATATTTGTTCTTTGAAACTCGAAAGAACATCGTGAATTAAGAAAATCATAATTGTATACGCCCATGTGCCTGCGCGTGAACCGTGGTGCAACTTTATTTAACGTTTCTTTTTAAAACTGAAATAACTTAAAAAGCTAAATGCAAAGCTAAAATGAGCCAGCATCTGATAATTTTAGTGGCTCCGTATATTATTAAATCGTATCCCTATATTTATTTTGATTTAATGTCTGATGAATTTAGGACTTTATGTTGCAATGTGTTGAAAGTTAACATGCCAGTGTGCATAACCAGCATACACTGTAGGCTTATTTGAGATGGTCATTATTTTCATCAAAAGGCCAATTGGATGATTTTAATTTAAAATAGTAATACATCTTTCATCATGCACTACTTTAAATTTGGACTACTTGTAACAGAACACCATAGATGAAGTTTGAGTTATTCTGAATTGATACCTTAGCCACAGCGAACAGTTTGGTATTAGAAATTCAGAGCGTACGTCTGTAATGTACGTTCATCACACTCTCTCAAATTACATCGAGTGGTCAGACAAAAAGTTCTTAGAGGACATCTTCACAAAATTATTATTTTGTAATTTCAAGGCATTCTACTAAATCATCATCTGAAACAAAAATTGTAACTTTTTACAATTCTTAGAAAATTAATGTTAAACCTTGTTTCAATAATTAAAATTCTCTGCTTACATGTACGTCCGTCACACACATTTAGAGACAATTTTCTTATCCAGGCAAAAAGATCAAACAGTTGAGTGATGCATTGGAAACTATAAATAACACTCAACAATGGATGGAAAAAATTAATTATTTTTGGGATGAATATTTTTTCACAACTGATTATAACATTCTCTGATTGTTCGTTTGTCACAAATGGATCTGCCCTGTAATATTTGCAACACGTGCTGTTTTGCATCATTGTTTAATCCAAGATATCCGAACATTTTCTAAGGTCTTAAGGGTGAACACAGTCATTTCGAATCGTTGCAGTTTTCAGTATTCCCAGAAAATATGTTACTTCACCTATTTTGAGGAAGTTTTAATCTTCGTTTTATTTTTCCGCACACCTACACAGGGTAAACGTTTACTTCAGAAAATATTTTCTCAAACAATTGTATTAGCCAGACTTTAACCAATGAGAGTGAAAAGTTTGTCTAGTAAAATACCATAGTCCATTATGTCGAAGGCTTTTGACAAGTCTAACATGGTGGTTGTTGGGTTTATCCCCTTGATCAGATTTTCATTAATCCTGTTAGTTCGAGTGTTACAAAATCGGTTGATCATATCCTTAAAAACCACGTCGTTGTTCATACAAGCGATTGTTTGTTGTAAGATAGTCTTAAGTTAGTCATAGGCAAGTAAGACGGCAGGAAAGTAGAGAAACAGACTTGTATAGGCAAAGCTTTTGCAATTTTCAAATCATTTAGAAAATAACATGTGTCAAAACATTGGTTAAGTTGTAGTTAGTGGTTTAACAATGACTGGTGTTGCGTACCAAAGTAAAATAGTATAATTTTAACAGAACAAGAGAAATAAAATACCAGCCGGTGAGTGAAAAATTAACAAAGTGTCTATTTTGCACAGTTCTAACCAAACTAAACCATTGTTCGTTGTAAACAACTCGCGTGCGAGAGAGTGAGTCCGCTGTAACGGTAGGACATCTATTTCTTTCGTTTGAGTTACTCCCTCACTGAACTGGTACCTGTAGTTGTCTTTGCGAACGGCGGCTCTGAATAATAATTTGCATGTCAGTCGCTTTGAATGGATATGTCTACCCGCGTTTGTGTAATTGCTTTGAGCCTGAAATAGAATTTTGAATACCATTCATTTCACGCCCCGGGAACAGCAGCAAGTTTTTACGGTTCTGCGCCGACTGTGCCTGTGTCGCTGCTTTTGATGTTGCGACGGCCATGCGACCCGCGCATGTCCTTTGGAACATACTGTACAGCACAAGCTGTAATAAACTCTTAAAACTCGACGTGCCTGTTTCGAGATCAAGACAAGCATCTTGCAGGGCGTGGCCGGAAGCACAGCGTCGTACGTTGAATGTTCAAAGTTGAAGGACCACACGACCGAACCACTTGATTTGGCTGCTCTCTCTTGGACCACACCCGACGCGGTAACACACAACCACAGCTCCGTCTATTGGTGGAATTTTAACTTAAGTCCACATGACATAGGGTTGCCGGATCCAGTTCGTGAATTTGTTGGAAATGTTGTCAAATCCTGTGCAAGATTTCGCTTTGATATTGCCCAAGTTCTTAAAAGCATTGTTTTCGTTGCTGTTGGAAAATTAAATTTTGTTTGCATAGGACTCGATACTAAAAAGAGTCAAATTTAGAAGTGCGATGTAGACAACATTTGTTGTATTGGCCATATAGTTTGTATCCAGTCGTAGTTGGTTGAGTCAGTCATGAAATATTTATACCGTATTGCCGTGCCTTTAGGCCCACGGGTCTATATCCGGCGGTCTTTTTTACCCAAGTGGCGCATGCGACTAAGCTTTGCATTTACGCCCAAGTAATGTCCCTTGCATATGCCCATAATTGAATTTTCAATTTATTAAAATGCATGCATACCCGTTTTGACCACAACTTAGGGCACTATAACGGACATTTCTACTTTTGCCTCTGTATCTCCGAAGTTCCTTGGCGTACTTTCAAGAAATTTGGTCTTCAATCTGAATGTCTCCCGATATCAGCCCTTTGGGTTTCCACTCTTCGACCGTCAAAATCAAATACAGATTGTCAAGGCTACCTATGTCAACGGGAAACGCATCCTGAACTACATGTATGGAATTTTATTTGCTTCCTGCGCATTAGGCGAGCCCAGGAGCATACAACGACGACTAAAGAATCAACAGTTAACGGCAACATCAGTAGTGAGAGTTTGCGTCTCCTGTGAAGTCAGGATGGAAGCGGCGTGGCGAGACAACCAGTGTTGCCGCAGATCTTCTGTTACCCTGCCTGCGACAGGTAATTTGAATTGTAAGAAATTTGGTAAATAGTTTTATATTACTGTATCATTGCTCCCCGACCCATGGACCTCTATTCGAAATAACGCCTATTTTCGTGGCTTGTTACCAATTGGCTCGTTTGCCTAAGTTTGGCATATAAGTACAGTTATATGCACATGCGCCTAAGTTTGGCGTATAACTACAGTTCTGCAATACTGTAAAGATACGAAAAGGGTATTTTTCATGTTGGCGCTATGTAGAGCCCGATAGTGAAAAGGCGAGCATCAGCTTGATCCCGAATGCGGTGGACACACACACTGCTGCATATAATGGTTACTTAATTTAAAATTAGAGGACCTAATCCAAATTTCAACCCTTCCAATTATCTAATTAAATTAATTCAATAATTTGTTTTAGCTTGACGGCATCCACTGTATCAGTCACAGTCCCCGACTACTAGCCGCCGTTTATTCATCGCAGTAGCAAATATTTGGGACACGATGTCGTTCATCAGTGGGTATTTCAGTATGTGTGCCTTTTTCCGTAAGTCATTAGTATATCCCACTGCACATCTCTGAAAACTTTACGGCATTCTGATAGCAGGAAAGGTGTTGAAACGTTTTTCATACCACTAGTTTGAAAACTACCCCAGCACTACATGGGAGTTGAACGCCTGTCCATGAAGACGTGATCGCCGTCTGGTGGAATTATAGAGCCTGAATTTTGATATGGCGCAGCTCTTTCGAAAGTCGGCTAAACATAGATACACGAACAGCCCGTGACATAATTTACCACCCATTAGCAGTGACGATTTAGAGGTGATCACGCTACAATTGTACAGTGACATAAAAATTGCCACAGAAAGATGACTTCGGAAAAGAATTCAAGCTAACTTTATTACACACCCTTTTTCGAGCACTTAGCGGCATTGCAGAGTATGAACATTCATCTCACCCACAATGTCCCCTGCCTCAGTTTTCTCGGCTCTGTTATTCTCCATGTCCAACGTAACACTGTTTTGATGTTCTCCCGCCTCAACGTTCTTGTGGCTATACGTACGTCGGCCCCGCTGTCGGATCTCTCTGATGACTGGGTCCCCGGGTTTTAGCTGACTGGCTCCGTTCAGTTGATTTGGGTGTCACCCCTTATGGGCATTCAATTCCAATATTTGCATATATGTTCTATTCCAATTTCCACACACGAATTTCAAGAGGACTTCCATAGGGACTTTTTGTTTTTAAAAAATCATTGGTTTACAATCTCAAAAAAAATGTTCCGCCTCCTGTGGCCGGTGGCCCTCTGCCTATATTCTTCGACCTCCACCTCTATGGAATACAATTTATATTTAATTAAGCACTATTCATTCCCGTTATTATCACATTTTTGTGGTCGAAAAATCAACGAAATGACCTTGATGACAGTCAGTAATGTCATAAAAAACGAGATTTTTTCTTGGAGTTTTAGGTTAGGTTAGCTTGAAGTGATTGTAACATCGCATCCAAATTCGGAAAGGGCGTAAACCTCAACGTACATGTACAAAGTAAGTAAATAATGTTTAGTTAATTTTGTATATTCACATTTGCTTTAGAGAACATTTGTTATGTTAACTATTACTGTATTTATTTTTTCATGCATCACCTGCATACTACCAATCTCACGCATGCCAGTTAAACAACAATTCGTCGAGTTTGGAAACGGTCTTCCTGCATGGGTAACCTGCAATAACAGGCCATGATGTAACATGAAGGACATATTAGATTCTAAAATAAAGTACTGGAAATAAAATCAGGTGCAGCATATGTTAAATTATTTAACAATCTGAAAACTGAAGTATCAGCAAGTTGTCATCATGTTCATCTCCACATGCCTAGTCATCGTCATTCTGGCAGCCAGAGGAGCTACAAGCGAACCCATTTTAACATATTCCCCAGTAGGTGACAGTAGCAGCCCTGAAAGTCTAATCATCGTTGGAACCGAACAAAGCGCAAAAGTGATTCTGATCCAATTCTTTATATCTGACAGGTCCCATTGCGACGATGTTGTTCTGCAGTTTAAAACGAAGACTCGGGATCTTAGGTTTAACCCATGTCAGAGAAACAGTGGACGAGGATATACTTCAGAGACGAACGTCACTGTTCGGCTCCTGGAAAACTCGGTGGAGACAGAAGTGTCGTATTACGTGCAGTATTACTACTCACAGTTGTCTAAGATATCTAATAACCCGCACGAATGTCGCCATCACGTGAATACGACTCAACCCGTCATCGGCATACTTTCATTAAATGCCAGTTTTCATGCCAATGATTCGGTATTAACACGGAAAACATGCAGCTGGACTTTGGAGGCAAGTAACAACGGTCAGGTGAACTTGACGCTGACAATGTTTGAAACCGTCTATTCCCCGAACTGCACTGACAACCGGTTAATTGTACTTGACGGAACTGACCAAAGTTCTCAACAAATAGGGACATTCTGCGGTTTTAAAAAGGATCTAAGTTTGGTTTCGTCTTCGTCAAAGATGTTTGTCATGCTGGAATTCAATAATCTAGACAAAATGACGTTTGAGGCCAAGTATAGTGAATTGAGTCCATCAGACGGGTTGTATTACCTAGGAGTTGGCGTTTATAAGGAACATGATGCAAGAGGGGTCTTGAATCAACTGTTGTACCCTCAACCATCGTTCACACTGAAAGTTGATGAAAATGTCATCAAGTCTGTCTACATGTGGCATCTATCTGTTGAGTATGGATATCAAATACAAGTCGTTGCCCGTTTATCCGTCGATGGCACCGTATACGCGCACGTGTACGACGGGCCACTAAGGAGTAGAAAGTTACGACTTAAGGAATTAGATGACAACTCGTCACCAAATCGCAACATTTCCGTCAGCTCTTTTAGATCACGGCTTTTTCAGTGTCTTGTCATCATAGAACAAGACAGCGTCCCACCTCCGAGCTTGCCGTTTAGCGTGTCATATAATGCTGTAAAGGACAATAGCTGTGGAGTGTGGCATAACCCGGGTTACAATCTGGTCACGTTGTCTCCAATCAGGTTACAATTATTAGGTGCCGATTTGGGCCAATGTCTGTGGTTCTTTAAAGCTGCGCATGCGAGGAGGTATATTAAAGTCAATGTCGCGCTCTTAAATGTGGACCCACTTGAAAACTGCGCCTATAGTGGGCTCATTCTCTTTGATGGTCCCAATACTTCAGCGCCACCCTATGGTCCGTTTTGCAGAAAGCAGGGTGCTTTGAAATCCTTTTATTCATCCACACAGTATTTAACCATACTGTTTTACGCATCGACTGTGAAATCGTCGCTCTCTCCAACACTGAAAATGTTTATAGAAGAGACTGAATGCAGAGGGCGTGTTTTTACCCAGGATTCATTTGTCGCATATTCACCGAAACGTCATATTTGTGACGTTGTACAAAAGCTTCCTGGAACTCCACTTCATCAAACACGAGTCGCTACTTTTGGCTTATCCATACCTACTAACTACAGAGTTACCATAACTGAGCTGGCAATGCACGACTTTGCCGATATCGGCTCGTTTTCCTGCTCGCAATATCTTTGGTTGTTCAAAGACATTGACTTCGCAACTATGATCGGCACATCTTCAGTTCAAGTCGAAAACGGAAGCCTTGTTACATTCCTATCCCTTTGCCCGTGGTCATTTGAGGCGTTTTCTTTTAAATTGCAGCTCTGGAGCAGCGTTTACGACATCCCCTATAGTAAGAATTTTTGTAACAAAAATACAGTCTCCATCCCTGAATCAAGTTCCTATATCGGTTTTAGTTCATGCGGCATGGTTACAGCATTACCTGTTTCAATAGTAACCTGGGAAATTACAAGTAACATTGTCTGCCGAGAGCCTGACTTTTCAGATGCGCATTTCGAACTGATATTTTTCGTTTACTTGAACGAGGTGGAGGTGGAAATCGACAATGAGGTACTTCACAACACATGTGCAGATAAATACAGTGGAAAAGTCACCACCCACTCACTCGGTTATTTGTTTAACAATGAAGTTGGTACTGTGGAACGCTGTAAGTACAACTGTATCGTCACCTTTCCTACAATAACTACCGATAGATTGTCAGTCACTTTATCGAAGAACACAAATAGTTTTACCATCGTATACAATACAATTGGAGAAGAGAAATCACCGCCCTTTGAAAACACCCTGTGCGATCAAAATCGTTTGTTTTACAAGGGTTCCTGTTACCGATTGCTCGATTTGCCAGCTAGTACCACGTGGCGCGCGTCAGGCCAGGAATGTAGGTCAAAAGGGGAATACCTGGTGAGCATCTTGAGTGAAGACGAGTACAACTTCATTCTTAGGTCCTTGCAAACTCACTGGAAGAGGTCTGTTTACGCTAATAAAGCGTACGGTGCAATTTACTTGGGCCTGCGTGATACTGACGACGGTGACCTGAGATGGACTGATGGCAACCCTCTTGTTTTTACGAAGTGGTTCTCACCTGGCGATCGTGCCACGTCTTATTTGAAAGTACTCCTAGACGGCTATGACAACGACTTGCGTAAAGTAATTAACATCAACCAAATGCAACCTGTACGCGAGTCAGCAAGTCACTGCAGTGTAATGATTGTTAGAAATCCCTATGTGGGAGGTAGCTGGTTTAAGATTCCTTGTAACTTTCAATTTAAATTTGCATCAACCGTTTGCAAACAAAAGGTCAGCAACACAACTTATGAACCACCGGCATTCCCTCAAGGGCGAAGTTGTCCGGAGGGATGGAAATACATGGGGAGTTCTTGTTACAAAATGTTGACTTCTATGAATCGCTTAAACGAGCCATTAGGCTTCAACGAGGCCGAACAGTTATGCAAGCGTTATCATTCTGACATAGCTTCCATCAGCCAGGGCGACATCTATTGGGTAAGATATCTGCTAGACATTTGGCGCCATTTGCCCAGCTATGGGTCTACCTGGATTAATCGCAATTCTTCAGGTTGTTTGGTTCTTTCAAATGTCTCAAATTCGGATTTAAGTGTGATCTGGACCAATGTCCAACGAGAATACTATGGCAAAGATCTAGTTGTTACGTGGGATATAACTATGCGCCCTTGTATTATCCAACTGGGTGAAAATGAAACTTCACTTTCAACAAGACCATTGAATGTGCTCTGCAAGAAGAGGCCATTTAAGGAGAAAATCAAGTGTTCGCCACTTTCGCAGTGGAAATGCGTCGATGGGTCCTGCATCTCCATCGGTAGCTTGTGCGATGGATCACGTGACTGCATCAATGGAGAAGACGAACAGAAATGCGAATGTGATCAAGCATTTTACAGGTACGTTCTGAAAAAATCCTCTGAACATGAGCCAAAAAGGACAAAACGTTAGAGGGGTTGAGAATCCATTAAATCTATGTTGTCAAGCTCCACATGCAAGCCTGCGTTAGGGATGGCACTCCAGCTAGCGCAGTTCAAACTATTTTAGAAGCCAGCATTACCTGAGCGAATTAAAAAAGGTCATCTTCAAAAATTGATAGACACATATTTTCGTGGAAAGTTAACTTAGGGGATTAAACGCGAGAAGGCGTGTGGGTGAAGAACGTGACTGTATTTTGGATAAACGGTCAAGGTACATGTAAGGTCATGTCAAGCAATTTTGTTCATCAGTCGTTCAATTTCCATAGTACGTGCTGGGTACAGTCTCAACCGGAAAGAGTCGTGCGCGTGAAGACAGTTTCCCGCTGTAAGTTTGAATCTAGGTAATGATTACGAGTCGGCAACCGTCCCACAATGCATTTACGAAACGGAAACACTGCTGCAGATGAAATCGCCCAACTTAAGCCTAACAAGCCCAATAAATTGTTCATTTCCAAGGGCTTGAATTAACCTTATCCTCCCACAAGAATTATTAGGCTTGGAGTAGTTAATAAAACACATGTAGGCAAACAATAAGTAATCATTTCTCTAGACTACATGCATCTTGATAGTTAATGTCCATTTCATGTCGTTGTGGAGTCGATAATCTCAAAACACTTTATGCGGTAAAAAAGAACGAAAAGTGGTTTAGGAGAAACATTGTATCGATATTTTTAATTCAATAACACTACCAGAGTTGAACTCGCTAACAGATGATGACAACTCGCCTTGCATGGTTGTAACAAAGTCAGCCAAGACCTATTGAATTTCCAACTGTTTTCTCGTTCGAGATATCAAGTCTCTAGGTGTAAACGTGTACAATCGGCTCTGGGAAAAAGTAGGCCTACACCGATTTAATCAAAACGATATTTACTTTGATGTATGTTAAAGATTTTCAACTGCGGTAAATTTCCGTGCGTGTTTGCTTCCATTTGCTGCATGTCGTTGATATTCGCCTGATGTGAAAACTTCTGTTCCAGATGTGTCAGTGGGCGCTGTATACCCATGTCATCATATTGTGATCACGTGGTTGACTGTGAAGACGGCAGCGATGAAGACCAGTGTATCTTTCCTTCGTGCCCCACTGGCCACTTCCGGTGTAAAAACGGCCAGTGCATTCCGGCCAATGAAACGTGTAACTTTGTGAAAAATTGCTTTGATGGGTCTGATGAGGACCATGAAGTTTGTGATTGGTCTAAATTATGTACACGTAACGGTGGATTTCAGTGCTATTCCGGTGAATGTATTTCTATGAAGTCATACCGCAACATGGTCAATGACTGCCCAGGACAAATTCAAGAAGACGAAATGTTTTCATTAAAAGATGTAAAACGTAACATATTCTCTAACATCAATCCATATTGTTCTGATCAAACACAGGTTCGTTGCCGACCAAATCATCCTTCGTGTTTCGACCGAGGTCAGAAATGTGTGTACGATGGGCTTTCAACTTGCGGCGACCAAAGCCACTTAAGTAACTGCGACGATTTTGACTGTCCAGGATTTTTTAAGTGTCCCTCCAGCTATTGTCTACCAGTGCACAGAGTTTGCGATGGTGTATGGGATTGTATTGAAGGTGTCGATGAGCGTGATTGTTTCCCATACTCGTGCCCTGGTAACTTCAAATGTCGAGGTGAAAACAGATGCCTGGAACAAAATATGATGTGCAACGGCGTCGTCGACTGTAAGTCGTCTAAAGATGACGAGAAATTCTGTGATTTGTCAGAAGGATGTCCTGATAGTTGTACGTGTATGGGGTACGTCTTGTCGTGCAGCGGTCGTAATCTATCCAGACTTCCTGACGTTCCAAAGTATTACCGCGCCATGTTGCTATCCAACAATAGTCTCGTTTTGACTAACTCGACATTCAAAGAATTCCATTTGCTGGGAAAGTTGGACTTATCCTTCAACAAACTTGAGTTTTTGTTCAGTTTTGGTTTTCAAGGTCTCGCGAACTTGTACGAATTGCTTCTAGTGGGTAACTTTCTAACGTATTTGGACCCAAATGTATTTTTTGGGTTGGATCTGGCACACTTAGACCTTAGTAGGAACAAGCTGGAGTCCGTGTCTGCACGCGCTTTCAACGGAGTGAACAGAATTGGCACTCTTAATTTGCAACACAATAGCGAATTTCTAATAGTTCATAAAAAGGCATTACAAAACGTGAATCTTTCTTCGTTAATAACCGATAGTTTTCGCTTTTGTTGCCTGGTCAGTACCTCTGTCCAATGTAGTCCTGAAAGAGACGCATTTTCCTCCTGTTCCGACATGATAGCAAATTATTTCCTAAGAGTGGCTCTTTGGGTCTTGGGAGTGTTCGCCTCCGTGGGAAACTTCACCGTTCTGCTGTGGCGCTTAAAGTCTGAAAGGGATAAACTAAACTCCATATTTGTTATCAACTTGGGAATATCCGATTTTTTCATGGGAGTGTACATGTTGATCATTGCTTCTGTCGATCTTCATTTTCTTCTCCAAGGTAATTATTACGTGCAAGATCCTTTATGGAGAAGTAGCCGCCTGTGCCAAGCAGCCGGTTTCTTCGCCTTCTTCTCATCCGAAATGTCCGTTTATATCCTCTCGATAATCACAATTGATCGCGTTATTGCTACGGTATTTGTATTCAAGATTCGACCGATGTCAAAAACAATTGGTTTGACTCTCATGGCAATTGGTTGGATTGTGTGGTTTGCCATGGCAGTGTCGCCATTTTTTGCGTGGCAGAGTATGGGTCAGAAAAATCAAAGCTTCTTTTACGGTGAAACTTCAGTATGCCTTCCGTTTACACTTTCGACAAACTTTAATTGGTTCTCAGTGTCTGTGTTTATTATTTATAATTTCATCGCATTTTCTATAATATTCATTGGCTATGTCGCCATTTTTGTGAGTGTCCGTAAAACAGCAAAGTCCTCGGGGCGAAAAGTGCAAGACAAAGAGATCCAACTAGCGAAGAAATTGAGTTTGATTGTCGTCTCGGATTTTTGTTGTTGGCTTCCCATTATTATTGCAGGGATTGTAAGTATGAACGGATACAAGTTTCCCCCCGAATTCTCAGCCTGGGTTGCGGTCTTTATTATGCCAATCAACTCTGCTCTTAATCCTTACATTTATACGATTTCCACGATTAAAGGCAGGCGACCCAAAAAGGTAGGTTCTGATTTAATGACGTTACAGTCCTCCGGAACATCTAATTAACTTCCTGGCCCATTCCTATTCCAATACTGACGTCAAAGTCGCGCAGCCCTGCAATTGACATTAATTCCAAAAATCGATGCGTGCGCATCCCGAAAACGAATCCCACAATTCGGAACCCAGAAATTACGATGCAGGTGACCGTGTACTAGGATCGAAATATGATTTTGAGTTGATGCGATTAATCGAACTACTTGGCCTTTCGAAGCACTTCTGTTAAATGAAGTGATTTCAACAGATCATTAGTTGTTATCCGTAATCTGTCAACGACAACTTTGCCAAGGATTTCCATGAAGTTACGGAAAGTCATCGGTTGATCCATGTCCCCGGGTTATGGGAGACATTCCTTTTACTTAAACAATTGGTTACAATATGAATATTGTGCTGATCATGTCTGCTCACCGAGTCTCTTCATGAAAGTGACCCAAGACTAAAGGCAGACATTTGGTCTTGTAGACCCAATTCACAATTTCTGAAAAAGGGTTAGCCAAGCAATTATGAGAGCATCGCAGTTTATAAATAATTGTCAGAAACTACCTCAGTTGCTAGAAATTATATCATTTTCTGTGAGACGTTGCACTTTTGCTAGAATGAAATTTAATTGTGGTCAGGAGACAAAATTTGTGACTGAAGTCTTAGTCACTTTTCGTGAATCAGATTCGTGAGTACTCCAAGTAATTTGTAGCTTGTACTAGAAATTGTACTATTACCCAATTAAATGTTATCGTTGTAATGAAATGATTAAAATTACACGGATTAGTAACATATACATTGTGTAGACTCTACTGCTTGGACAGGGTGTTGATTTCGACAACAATTGAGAAACTTCGAATTGACAGAGTCATTATTTTTCTTATTAGTGTAATAATATTTTTAAATCAAACAAAACTGATCGTGGATAGTGGTCCGTGTTCAAGGAGTAAGGCAACAGCGTGAATCATGGTGGTCGCAAATGACGTCGTACATTACCATTCCAAAACCTAAATCGAGGCTATAGTCCAGAGACCAAACGAGTTCTCTTTTCCCCCGAAGAAACCAGAGAATGGAAACCTTGGCTACCGGATCTATTTTCTATTATCGTCGTGTCGTGTACATGCCCTTTAAACCAGATTCCTTCATCACAACCCGTTTTATTAATTCTTTCAAACACAGCTTCTACTGCCGTGAGTTGGTGATAATTAGCATAATTTAGCTGATAAGCCAGGCTGGAAACTACTTTAATTCCAATGACTACCTCCAGGCTCTTTGTTGACAAAATCGTTATTCGGTGACCACTTATGAAAATTCAAGTACTAACATAGTCTAATTTTACTACTCTATTCCGATTTTGAGGGTGGTTTTCTTGTCCTAAAAAAGAAAAAGGAAAAATACAGCTTGTCTGGTTTCAAGCCTTCTATTTAGATAAGATCTTATTGGAAACGTGATCCAGTGAATACTAGAGTCACTACATTGATGTCTGGCACTCTACTGAGAATTCTCGTTACAGCCCGTAGCCATTCCGGTTTTGGCCCAGTACTGGCCCGGTGTTCGGATTACGGTGCAGGGCCAGTACGTTTATCACTGTGCAGGAAGTTAGTGTGCCTGAAATGGCCTGCGGTACTGGGACAGTATCGTGGATGGACGGGGACAGTGACTGATCCAGTACTGAAATGTTGCCTGGGTCCAGTGGCGCCGGGTCTCAGTACAGGGATGGACTCCAGCTGACTCGATCTTCTGCGCCACACCCAACACAATGCTTCCCCGCCCATATTCTACAAATGAATGCCTTCCCAATTTCTTTAGGGCTTACATGAATGCCGAGAGCCTGGGACACTGTGCAAGAAAATCCTTACGCCCACGACCCATCTACGCCAGGCATGCAGGGCTCTACAAGATTCCGTTATACGACTCTTCTCACCGTATGCTTTTTCACAGTACTTCTCCCACTGGATGGTCTGTACAATAATGACGATTCTTGGAGACCAACCGTATCCATGTGATCAGGAGGCAGCTGCTGTTTCAGCTATGTCATCTCCTGGTTAAGCCCGTTCATTAAATTGAAGAATATTGCACTCACACCACTGCCAGGGTTCGTATTTTTATTGTAGCGCAGGCAAAACGAGATGCCAGATATCTATAGCTAATTCGCCTGCAAAACTTTATATCGTTTCATATTTATATGTGGACGCGTTATGCCGTCATCTCCGTCCGTCCGTCCGTCCGCACGTACATGTACGGGCAGCGTCCGTCCGGCGTCGGGCGTCCGCTGCTCTATCTCCAAAACCCGGCCTTTGACATACGTTCATGGAATTTGGCACCGATGTATATGTTCCCATATATATGGGACGGCATGAGCGAACTTACAGACGGATCCGACTACTGGTGTACCCCTAGTGGCAATTTTAGTTTTATACGCTTACCTTAATTGTAACTTCAAATGAGTCCTGAACGGATTTTAATGAAATTTGATATGTATGCACCTATTAATGAGCTGACGCTATCCTTCCGTTTTCAAATGGATTCGACGTAGTTTGCGCCACCTAGTGGTTATTTTTTACTGTTTTCGAGTTTGTTTTTTGCGTCCACCCCTCTATCAACCAAACCGCTCAAACGATGATTGTGAAAACTGGCATTGTGCTTACTATCAAGAGGACGGTTGATGATGATTTTCCCACGATTTCGACTGCTGTGGCGCCTACTAGTGGCAGTTTTGTTTTTGTTGCGGCTATGGCTCAGTCGGTGTATCTCCTAAACCATTCATCTTTACGAAATTTAGTAAGTGTTAATTAACAACGGACGACGACGACTTTTTGGACAGATCCGACTACCGGTGTGCCCCCTGGTGGCATTTTTATTATTTTTTGGCGTTTACCTTTGTGTCTTCAAAAGTCCTTAACGGATTTTAATGAAATTTAATATGTAGTCACCTATTAATGAGTTGACGCTATCCTTCCGTTTTCAGATGGATTCGACGTAGTTTGCGCCACCTAGTGGCTATTTTTATTGTTTTCGAGTCTGTTTTTTGCGTCCACCCCTCTATCAACCAAACCGTTCAAAGGATGATTGTGAAAACTTGCATGTATGTGCTTACTATAAAGAGGACGGTTGATGATGATTTTCCGACGATTTTGACTACTATGGCGCCTCCTAGTGGCAGTTTTGTTTTTGTTGCGGCTATGGCTGTATCTCCTAAACCATTCACAGTATCTTTACTTAATTTAGCAAGTGTGTTTATATGATTTTGACTACAGATGACGACTTTCGTACAGATCTGACCTGCTGTGCCCCCTAGTGGCAATTTTAGTTTTTTACGTTTAACTCAACTGATTATCATAAAAATTTAAATATAGGCATCTATTGATGTGAAGACGCTATCTTCCTGTTCTTGGATGGAATCGAGGTATTTTGCACCATTTTTGCTGTTTTCAAATCTTGTTTTTGGTGTCCACCCCTGTATAACCAAATCATTTGAAAACTGGCATACACTGTATGTGTTCTCTATGTGAAGATGACCTTTGGTGATAGTGACTGACTACTGTGGCGCCTCCTGGTGGTAGTTTTATTTTGGGCCCATAGTTGTATCTCCTAAACCCACTGCAGGATCTTAAATAACTGTACAGTGCATAAAGCATAGTATCTGAAAGTTACATGTGAATCCTAACAACTATTTCTGAGATATGACGTCAGCTGTTGGTGTCTACTCTCTGACATGTGACGTGAGTTTTTGGTGTCTATCTCTGAGACATGACGTCAGCTGTGGGTGTCTATTTCTGAGACATGACGTCAGCTGTTGGTGTCTATTTCCCTAGGGTCTTAAGAATAACAAGGTCCATTTCAATTCAACATTTAATAATGGGTGAATACATGTATATAACTTAATAAAATATTTATTGTGACAATGCTGTTACTTCAAATCACTCGGGCACAATAACAAATAAACTAAGAATTCCTCCACTCATGACGTATGAGCGCACAGCAGAACCAACTCCTGATAGAGACAAGAATCTCGCAGAATAAAAAATAACCTATGTCACTACGAACTTCAAAGTAAGCAGGTTATCACACGAGTTTATCTTGTGAGGCCTTGGTTCTCCCGAATACAGCCCTGGCCTTGTACGATACCAATAAGTCTATCATCCGACGATCCATTCAGACAGCAGACTTAGCGGCAGTCAAGTTACAGTTAACAGAAGATCAGGATTAAGGTAACTTCCGAGCGTAAGCTTCATCAATAGGACAAATGCACGATTTATTATCCCATTAAATAGGGTAGCCACTGGCGCCACCACACGGGTGTTCAATGTTGAAGCAGACGACATGGCCTGGTTAATGAAATGCATTCCACCAATTTTGATTTCCAATGATGAAGACATGACAAGTGAACTTGCATGACAAATAAGATTACATCCAGAAAGTCATACCCAAGACCAACTGAAAATTGACTGTGAGTGTGTGTGTGACAGGCAAGCCTACATATCCCGGAGAGCAGTAAACTTCTAATAGTCCCACACAAAACATAGAATGCTGCCGAAATAGTTCCCAATTCAACAGAAACCTTTGTGCCTAATCACTCATTCTTACCACAAGTTTTACTTATCTAAAATAACAAATGACAATGACCGCATACAATAATGTCAAATGCACAAGTACTTCTTTCTACACAAAAACACAAGCAGCTAATTACATGTTACTGTGTAAGAACCAGCCAGTTTAAATAAAATAATGAAATATATACAGTGAGAATTCGTGCTATAACCACTTACTTTGCATCTAATTAACATATAACATTCAGTACAGCACTGTTCATTTAGCACTAACAGTTCTTAAGTCACATGACCCTGTCTATTTACATCAAATATTATGTACAAACCATGTAACAGTAAGTAACAGCCGCTTTGTATGTACCCTGTGACCTACAAGGTGTCCTGAAAATGTTAATGCAATTTAAAATAGGAGAACCACAAAATGATTTTTGTTGGAAATGATGTTTTTGTTATTTCAGGACCCCTACGACAGGCAGCCAAGATTTTTCAATTTTTGACACCCAACCAAATAGTTTAACAGCTTAAGAGAAAATACAGGTGATACCTCCAGGTGGAGAACAATTAAGAAAACCCTTTCTGTGATTAAGCAGTGAAAATTGTGTTGAGACTCGAAAACATGCAGCACAAGTTGAATGCAGTGCTCATTGTGGGCAATCAGTCATTTACAGAGGTGCCGCATTTTGAGAACAAGTTTGAAGTCCATTATTGAAAAGACAGAACTGGCTCTCAAAATGTGTGACCCTTACCATTACTCACTGCACAGCATGCAAAGATTGTCAGTCTCAACAAAACATTCCTCCTTTCTGAGCAATCAAGTGTCAACTATTGAAATGTCTCTAACTTCTATGCCTTCCAAAGAAATTTAGGAATAACTGGAATATGAAAAACGTATACCAGAAAAATATCTGGTTCACATAATAACGTTCAGGAACATTTTAGGGACATCCCAAGATGTAAGTTGTTACAACTATGCAAGCTCGAAAAGAATGTCCAGACAATACCCGAAAGTTTGAGGTTGATGAGATAACTGCATCTACTGCAAATGGTAACCATGGATATTAAGCACCTTTAAACATCTCCCCCAGGAAGTAGCATCAAACATTTCCAGTCGTTGCGATAACCATGGATTTTTCCAATAAAACGGTCATGTGCCTTAATTGTGGTAAAATTGTGGCGCCCTATAGTGCGTGAATTATTACCCTGCCTTCTGGAAGCTATAGCTGTTCTTCACATTTCAAAGTAATAATTTGAATTGGTTAAAATGGCAGGAAGACTCGTGACACATCCAACCCTTTGTAGAATAATGTTTCCGCGGTGAAATTTGCGTGGTTCACCGAATTCATAACATTACCCCCCACCCCACCCCCCACCATAACTAGAATCATATGCATATTCTTATCACAGGCTTATTTTCACTCGGCAGTAGCTCGTTGCGGTCTTGTGAATACCAAATACCATTTCCTATTGCACAGATTTATCACATTCAACTGGCAAATTGGCAGTCACCAGCAGCCCTGGATTTTGAAAATCGGTCTGAAGCGTGTAATTCTGTGGAGAAAGCCAGTTATCGAAATGCAGGGCCTCTGTGACTATTGCCAGGATATTGATAGAGCATGAACCACGAGGAACAAAAAACTAAACAGAGGAGTGTCGACAGCAGCCATGACATGACAAACAGAATATCCTTGTGTACAAGTATAAGCCACTGACATATACTTGTAGAGGTTGTTTATCAATTTTTGCAACACACACATAGAATTGAAAGCTGGACAGAATTTTCCCTCAACTTGCACTGCCTTAGACAGAGTCGAAAATGACGCTTTACACGAAAACACCATCCAAGGCTAACAGAAGGAAAAATCAGTCTCGTTGAAGTCTTATCCAAAGCAATAACATCCTATTCGTTCTCAATATTTGCATTACAGGTATGTGCATTTCGAAGACTTAATGCATTCAATGCACAAGCATATTGCACGAACCGCACCAGATTATCTTAAGCACCAGAATCTAATACTGTCAAAATCTACGAGAAAATCTCACCAATTTACAATCCAATTTAGGCCACCAAATGAAATTTATTATCTTTTATGAAAAATAATTAGTATAAAATAATATTTATAATATGCAAGTCCTACAGTGTTTATCATGTCTACAAGAAGGCAATGATTCTGTGAAATTGTAATTCATTCATACTAACGTAGAAGAGTAACTTTTGTACGAAATCGGTGAGATTTTTACGTACATGTAACAACAAAGCATGACGGTATGTGTGCACCATCTTTACTGATAATGCGCACATGTGCCTGGATGTGAAGTCGAGTCCATACCCAAAACTGGGCGTATGAGTATACTTTATACAAAGTATTAATACTAAATACTAAAACATGGCTTAAGAAATGCACATCCAGAAGGACAACAGCTTACATCTACTAGTGGGGCTTCACTGTCTACACGTATATGCAAGACACTACAACCAACAATTGTGTTAAACTAAGAAAAAAGGGAAAAATTAGACCAAAAAGCACAAGGAGTCGGTTCTGACCTGTACCCCACATGGTTCCTAAAGTACATATGACAGTAGTGTTATATTGCATCGGAAGAAGATTGTGACAGATAAAAAATCTGCCAAAATTCTACTAAACATTACAGAAGAATTAAAATTTGATTAAATATGAATCTGCGTCAGAGGGCTACGTTGTAATGTCTGTCATCTTCGGCAATCAGACTGACCAATGGGAGACTTCTATCTTTGGCATCATCTGGAAAGTAAGTAACAAAGTCCGGTTGTCCCTGCTGAGAAGGTCGTAAAACTTGAATGCCGATGTTCAGGCAGTGAGCGAGTAGAAACATCTCCACCTAAAAAATTTCAAATGTCTCATTTCACCACGCATCAGCAGTCTGCTTCAAAAAAGTGGCTTGCCACTGAAGTCACAAATTTGGTCTTACGCACCACAAAACTATTTCTAAAAAATAATTTAAGCTCACATAAACAACAGAGAATATACATACAACTGCTAAATACTGGAGATGTTTTCAATCTATAATTGATAGACGTCATGTACTTTTAATTACTTGACGATAATTTTATTCAGAAATTGTTGATTGGAAGTGTAAGACCAAATTTCTAACTTGACTCCCAAGACATTTGCCATGACTAACAGACTGGCTATCACCCTGACTAAAATCCTAAGCTCATTTCTTGAGGTACTGATTTCAAAATACAACAAAAACTGCCAGCCAAAGGCCAACGATACAAGGAGTTCTAAAATGAGCTCACACTTCAGAGCAACTTTGTTTATCCAGAGGACTGAACCGCGCCTCACTATGAAAGTAGGCAAGAGAGTCCTCACGAACCACGTATGCAAAGGAATGGCAAACAATTTCGTAGCATAAGTTTACTGGAGACTCAACAAAGTGAATAGAAACACAACAAGTATTGACCTCCCCAAGTGAACAAAGAACGCATGAATCAGGTTACTCTAGGCTCACTTATTCCAGGACCACAAACCCTTTCTTCAGCTGTGTTTAGTTACACAGTTCAACAGCCGTAGAAGCAGGGATCTACTACAAGCCCAAAACATGAAGTATTACAACAAACCTTAATCAACAATGGAGGCCCAAAACATGAAGTATTACAACAAACCTTAATCAACAACGGAGGCCCAAAACATGAAGTATTACAACAAACCTTAGTCAACAATGGAGGCCCAAAACATGAAGTATTATAACAAACCTTAATCAACAATGGAGGCCCAAAACATGAAGTATTACAACGATACCTTAATCAACAATGGAGGCCCAAAACTTAAAGACATCTAATGCAGCAATGAACAATTTAGTTGATATTTCTCAACACTTCTTTCAATATTCACAAGTTTATTATTTCTGAACAGTTTCAAATAACTCCTAGAAAATAAAATGTCCGGCAGGCTGCAGCAGCACTTTGTTGATTTATGCCTTTGGCAGATAGTAAAAATACACCAAAGTCCTACTTTCTGAATTGAACTCTCCTCTGTTGCGGAGGTAAAAAAGCGCTGCGTGTTTGACCTAAGTTTACATTTCCAAGTAGGAGTCAGCAAGTGACGACCAATTTCACACATCCTCAGCTTTTTATGATGCAACTGACTATGCATCACTAGAACTTCAGCGACATTAGAACATCAAAGGGAGACAAAATTTATTGAAACTAGTGATCAGTAAAAGATAATGATTTGATGGTAACATGAATTTAAAACCTAACTTCAACGGAATTTTGTTGTTTTAGGTGTATTGGGCTAACAAGGTAGTCCTAGCAAAGCCTTAGCAAAATAAGAAAACGCGAATTCAAGCATGCAACCCTAGGCCCATCAACTGATAGGTGAAGCTGCCCTTTCGTGATATATTTCATCACTGCAGGATCTCAGGCAAATCAACAAAAGACCGACAACAGTTCTATTGAATGGGGGTCTGAATTGGACACCACTGCGTGCGGGTTTTGTTCTCAGCTGTTTGAATTAAAAGAGGATTCTTGCAGTGACGTAGGCAAAAGCAAGCCAATGTGCCAAACAATTTGTTACATATAACAATTTATGGAACCAGAGGGATCAGGGCGATGCTCTTAACATACTGTAGAACCCACATTCACTGGTGTTACTGGTTAAGACTGGCTTAAGTGAGTTTATTAAACTATTCAACAGAAAACGTACATAGCACTGTACTGTGGTCAAACAATTTTGCTGCAAGATGAAATGCCGTGACCAAATAATTCCAACATTTCATAAGAATGCATCAGATATTAGAAGTGTAACACTCTTACCTGCTCTAAGCCACCAGAGTCACCGACACAGTTCAGGTGGTTTTTCAGCAACATGGCAGGGGTCTCTGATGTGTCACGTGCAAACATGAGCCAGACAAAGACGGGTACGTCCTCGCCACGACAGGACGCGTCGTGAAGGTCGATGGCCGTCAACATCATGATTATCTTGACAGCTTCCATTAGGAACAGATCAGTAGAGTCGTCAGCATTAAACAGCTCCAGGATACGCTCTTCTCGCGTCCGAAAGCTGCTGTACTGCGACACTTCCTTCACCTTTAAAGTCAAAGTCACACATACATGTTTTTACTTAAATTGTTTCCAGAAACGCTTAATCAGTTTGAATTTATGGCACATTATTCCCATAAGCTTGCATTTCACATCAGAATAGGGAATAAAATACTTGCCACTTTAAGAAGCCAGAAACCCACCTTCCAACATAAAAACAAATTTTGACTTAGATCGATTACAAAGTTTTCTTAGTCAAATTGGAGGCAATTTCAGGGCTTCAAAAAAGCTGACACATGGCTACTGCTTGAGACTAGGTTCTACATGTTGACTTTTCACGGTGGGCCATTTCACGTGCCAGGCATAGCCTCCCACCCAAAATCAATCCTCATTTGACTCAGAAACACGTAAAGACCTAGCGGTGAATGAAGCTCACTACGTAGATGGGTTTGTTCAAGCTTGAAGCGTGACATCACTATATAACTCGCACAAGTAAAACTATGTTGAAAGATTATGAAGAACATGCCACTTTAATATTTTATGCAATGAGAGGTGAGCCTAGCCCCTCCATGCCAAGTTCTTTCTTTTTGGCAACATGTTACATTACACTCCACTCTGAATTATCTGTTTAAGAGTTGGGAACCAATACATTTTGTGTTGATGAGTCATCTGACATACTATTGGCTATTTATTTAGAGTAAGAACAAGACATTCTTCAACGGGGGACTATTTGTACTGGAATCAACAGCCAACCAAGGGAAAAAATGAACTGTATAATGTTAAGAGCAATAGAATAACTGCACTAAAATGTCTAGCGACACTGCTATGAGAGGTGAAGCTAATTCGCTGTAACAAGGAAACTATGGTGCGTTGTCTGAACCATTGATCAGCTGCCGTTCTTCTCAAGGCCAGAAACCAATTATAAACTTACTGCAGAACAAGAGACTGATTTGGAACAATAAGTGGGCTCAATCAAAGTTTTGTTTATGATGGAAGAAGCTCATCTAAAAAGAACTGTACGTTCTTCGGTGTCATCCATTAATCTTCAGTACCTACCACTGACAGTAGTTTGTCTAAACACACACCCATCATGTCAACAGTATTGATATCACGTGACAGTCGATTGGCAAATGACCAGCCTTTCAGGTAGCTATGGCAACCACACAGGAGAGTCTCAAGTTTCTGAAACACAAAATCAAAAGTCTTACGTCATCACACGAAGGTGGCTGGTCAAATATGGAATGCAGCTTGAAAACACACCATCATCATTATGTCAGCAAACCCAAAAGAACCATTCTGTAAACATCCCCTTCAGAAGAAGATCTGGATCAGTTTTCATCACTGATCTCGCTCGATGAGCCCAATGGACTCATCCACATTCCATTCTCGCAAGTGGGTTCTTCATCGATAAAGTGACTATTTGCTAGGTCATACAGCGAAAGTAGTAATAAATGTTTCTTACTGGATCATACTTAAATAGAAGGCTTTAAATCATTCAGGCTGTACTTTTCGATTTTCTATTTTGGGACATGAAAACCAAACAGAAACCATAAAATCTGAATAGAGGGCACAAATCTGACTGTCGATTTTTGAATTCTAAAAATTGACCAAGTAACGTCGCTTTTGTCAATAAAAGCTCATGCCCTGAGCTATTCATTTTAAAGTAGTTACCATCAGTGCTTGTCATCTAATTAACTGTTACCAACTCACGATAGAAGCTGGGCCTGAAAAACTGGTGTTGACTATGGAATCTGGTTTAAAGGGCATGTTCACAATGTGACAACAGACAGACTATTTAGCCACCACGACAACGAACCAACAACTTAGCCACTATTACAACGGACTGAACTTTTATTGATCAAAGCAAAAGTTCAGATTCAGTTCAATGCAATTGGTACATCATCAGCTTATTCATAGACGTTGATCAGACGAAAGGACTTCCAACTCTAAAAACACAAATTGGGGAGTGTTGCCATGGTAACAGTAAACCCATATTCAACTGAATAAGCTAAAACTTTTGATTTCGATTAACAGCCCCATGAAATTGGTCTCAACCTGTTTTTAACTCATGTGAGAATGATTTCCGATCTTCCTACCGGTCTATTTTTACTCGATAATGCTGTGATAAGTCAACCTGTACAACCTAATCCTCACCAATCACAAACTGTCGCCTCTTTCCAAGCCCTGAAATCATATCTATTTTGACTAAGTAGCAATTTGAGATCAATTTCATAATGATAAGTGGTATAAATTAAAATTATGTTTTTTGGTAGAAACTGGATTTAGACCAGCCTCAATTCTACATTTCCGTTTAATTTGCTTTTCAGATTTCAAGCTTTTTATTCTTACAATTGCTATGAAATTTATTTCCAAGTAGGGTCTATGGCACCATCAGTTACATTTTGTTGGGAAACACACAAGCCCATAAAGCCAAATTTACCTCCCAACATCAAAAACTACAACAAACATCAAGGTTACATCACGCTTATTACCATTTTGAGCTCCTTCAGTTCAGTGAACTGGCCGGTATTGTTGACTAGGACTTGGTATAGCGTGGCACGTATGGCGCAGTAGTTATCTCCCCTGATCTGGCGGAGATAGTGGAAGCCCCAGTTGTCGACAATTTCACTGTAACCCTAGAGTGGGGAGATAATACGATAAATGACCGATTGATAGGATTTTGCAGCAAAACGTACAACACACTTCAAAGAATAAAGAAATGAACAAAAAAACAAGCACATGATGATGAAAATCCCACAAGGTTTCCACAAACAATGTAAAACAGTTCCAAATTGCAAATGCAGCATCGCTACTAAGAGACTTAGATTTCATGAAATACTGATAAACACATCATAACGCTTCAATTATTGGCAACCAGTCACCAGACCAGTTATGTTCTAGATGTAGCACTGATGTATTCAGTTCCTGAACACAGGTGTCTCGTATCAAAACTCCCCGAGACTGTAGCAGAGAAGAAAAACGAAATGAAACACTACACAGTCATGATAATATGACCCAATATTCCAGTATCAGTTTCAGACACCAACAGTAAAATATCTTGCAAGGACAAAAACAAAATGACTCGGCTGACAGTCAGCTCTAACACAAGACTGCTTGTGAATACATAACCAAAGGCGTCTGTCACAAAGATGCAGGACTGCCAGAAATCCCTGTTTTTTCAAGAACTAGCTTCTTTGTAATTCTTGCTGCTCTGTTAACAGCTCATGACACTAGAGGGAGATGACAGTGTTGCCATGACTTGACGACATTTCTTGAAATGAATAAATTGGTAATCCCCACCTGTCGTATTCTGTCTGCCTTGTCAGTACTCCCCCTCCACTCCTTGGCCACATAGCTGGTTATTTTACACAACTCACTTACACTCCTTCTGTTGTTATTGACAGATGTTATTCCTGAAATCAATGTGAATGTTTTCACCAAATATCCTCTTGTATTATTTGTAAACATGTACAAATGCAGGTGCCAGTTCCAGCCATTATTTGAACATCTTTTAAATAAGAACAGATTATTATTAAAATTAACACCAGCATTTATAGAGCAATTTAACATGAATGAGAAGTTTAGAAGCAGACTTTTTATCATCAACATTATCATAAGAGTTTTTAAGAAAAAAAACACCTACTGCATTAAAACACAAAGAATAATTTTCTTTTCAGTCTATACTCAATTGCCAAAAGTCGGAATGACAGACAATTCTCAGAATTTATGTTACTTCATGTTGCACCAACTTTGCAATAACTATTGTTGCTTTCCACAAGTGCTACCTACTGGTCCTACAGTGACCGTAATCATCTATAGTAAACAGTGGTAAGTCATCTCAGTCTGATATTTAGTAATGCTGTCATTCTTGCTCATTTCAAAATGCTGCCAGTACAACTTTGGCTATGTTTTCTTTTTATCATGCCAATATTGCTGAGCCAATAAACATACGACTGCTGATTTGACTAGCACTCCGTCAAAAAGGATCCTTCACACAAGACCGGTTTACTATTATTAGCAACAGAAAGTGAAACGAAAAATTGTGTTAACAGTCGAATAAACAGCCATTTCAAAACTACGACAATTCTATAAAATAGGTTTGATTGAAAACTTCTTTAATACTGTGACTGTACGGGGTCATTTAATGACTGAGTCGTGATGAGAATTTAGTTTACTTGACATCTTTTGCGCTACAAAATGCCGGTCCCAATAGTTGCACAGAAACTTTGCACTTAACCGTACAAATTAAGCATCATTACATAAAATTACAAGTTTATATATTTTACACTTTTACAGACTTGAACATCAAAATTTGAACAACCACACGATGAACTTCTTCTCAGTATATGGGCACTCGTGAAATGTCACAGATTCAAGGATATGTTGTTTGGCTTCTTTAAAGGGGGCTGGCATCTTGTAACAATCAGTTGGAGAACCACTTAGTGTAGAGACTCTAGCTTTTTGTTTCCAGAAACACTTGTTTTGAATATTATCAAATTCTAATTTACCATTTTAAGTGATAAGTAACACGCAAATATCTGTCAATTTCTTTTCGCAGTGAATTATGGTGCAGCTCACGTTTACCCATGCTGCAAACCACTATTATCTCAAAACGGGAAAAAACACACTGCCACCTCCAGAGAGAATGAGTAACTACTAGAAAATGTCTGCTGCAAAATGGCTGTCGATCAATTTGTGGCCAGAATATGTCGAATTTGATAGATTACTTTCCTATTTTTTATAAGAATTATGACATTTACTACTGAAATTCTATTCTAAGCCTCTAACCCTGTAAAAGAAATAAGATTACCGATTGAAATTGAATTCTGATCATTTATGTTATTACACAAAACCACAGTCTCTACAACAACGTTTGCTGCCTTCAAACAATTTTGACCCCGCCAAAACATAAGAGATTCACTCTGAACACAGAGTAACACTTTCCACCAACAGTTTTTTGGCACATGCCCCAAACTAACCTTCATGCATGTCCTTCACAGACGTCACTTCATTATCCAGACCTTGAGCCTGGTCTTCCATAAGTTGGTCCTTTGGAGACATGTCCAATGCACTTTCAATTTCAGATACTGACATTATGTCCTCGTCACTGAAAACACCTGTAGTTGGGTCATTATTTTGGGTAGGTTGGTTGTCATGGTTACCTGAAGAATTGTCAGAAGGCGGATGCATGGGATTCCCTGAGTTATACAACATGGCGGGCCCACTGTCACTTGTAGTCAGTGCTGAGCCCTTACTGCACAGGTCATACTGAATGAGAACAGATACATCCTGTGAAATATTCCTCACTTCCTCAATAAAACTTTTTTTATCACGCTCATAATGGAGTCCAGGTTTTGTGCACAAATCAACACGTGAGCTCACAGAATCAATGCGCGCTGCGTCTAATTCGGGCGACGTCACTTTTGAATGATTCTCCGAGCTCATCACAGATGACACGCCGGAGTCAGATCGTTCTGACAATGACACAGTCATAGTGTCTCCCCTGATCACTATACCACTGAACAAGTCACTATTTGTCCATGTAGGAGAGGTCAGTGCAGCGCTACAGATTGGCACTTTAGGGGGAGAGACAGCACTTGCGCGTGATGACCGCGACATCTTTGGACTCCTCAACTTGTATTTTTTTAATATCTGATGAGCATGTGTCGGCGACTCCTTGTCTGAGTTCGCGCCAGATGAGCGACGGAGGGACATCTGAGGGTAAGGGTCTGCAACTGCGCGACACAGCTCACCACTGTACTCCCGTGCGTTCAACTGAACGAACCTGCTGTGCATCATAGCCACTTCTGACTTCACATCTTCCAGTTCATTGAGCAGTCTGTCAATGCGATGTAGTGAACTGTCATCATCCGACTCGTATGGTGTAGTACTGCCAGTGTTCTCAATGTCTGAAAAGGTTGACCAGTCGCGTTTGTGAAATATCTCCTTCAGGGTCTGTGGAGACAGCGGGGTGTCCGACGCGTCCGATGTATACCCCAGTTGCTCTAGCAACTTTTGTTTCATTGGCGAGCTGTTGCTGCTCGATGTTTGAGACAAAACATCTTCGAGTTCCCGTTGAATACTGCCTTCCCGACTGGAATTTCTTTCAGCACCACCTAAGGATGAAGTGCGTCGATGCCAGACGGCCTTGCTTACAGGATTATCCTCATGTTTAACATGTGAACCACACCAACTTTCACCAGCACTCAGATGTCTATGTGTGTGACACATGCATAAATGTACCCTGCAGTCCTCATCACAGACAGGTTCTGAAACCGCTCGAGGGCGAGGCAAGAATAATTTACTCGAGTCGTAATAAAACTGCTCATTTGATGTTTTCTCCCTAAACACAGAGTTTGTCATTTTCTCATCATTTCCTTTCACCACTCCATTATCACACTTCGTACAACACACTTCATCGTCTGCTATTATGGTAGTGTCACTCCGATTCATCAAAAAGTTTGACACGTCTGACGCGCCCTGAATTATGTCCCAGCTGCTGGATGGGCCCTCAGAGATTATTGTCATGCTCGAATTTGCATTATCTGCTGTCTCAGCTAACTGGTTACTCCCTGGACCGACTTCAGATTTGGAACTTATATTGCAAAACGAGCTCGACTCAACTAGGCTTACATCACTTCCGATTTCGTGACAAGTCTCGTCAGCAGCATCTAAACGGAAGTTGCGTTCAGTCAAAGAACATGGACTGAAATTGGCAATCATGGAGATTTTGTCCAATCCTCCATCACTATCCATAAGACCAGGATGTACCGCCAGATTTGTTGGTGTAGAACACGATCGGAGCTGTCTTGCATTGCACTTAAAATCATCACTCAGACTATATCGATGAGAGTTACGACTAGATTGGCTGTGAACAGACTCATTTTCGTATTCAGAATCGGAAGTGTCTAATGATTGACTCAGCAACGGTCGACTTTGTTCACTTTTCAATGGGCTCAGCTTGGCACTGCAGGAGGTCGCATAAGACACAAAGGATGGCCCACTTTTACTATTGAGTGGTTTCTTCCGTGGTCGGCTAGAAGAAGCTCTGCGATGATTTGTTGTCCCGGGATATGAGGGGGAGGTGGAAATAACTTCGTATCCACTGTGCGTCTCGCAGCGAAGGAAATTCACGTCTCTTCCATCATAGAACACACGTTGGTCAGACATGTAACCTTGGTGATTCCCCATCCGAGCTCTCTAGAAAGAGTAAATGACTTATTTCATTATAGAAACAAAAAAGAGCATGCATAAGACAATCAAACAATAAGACTTCAATGGGCCGCCTACTCATCTTCCAGCAGAGCAAAGGTAAGACAGTGGGTACGCAAAAGGTTCAAAGAAATTGTTATGATTAGATAGGCTTGCTATAAGGCACCTGATGCAGGTTATTACTGGACACTCCAACCTAGCTCTGCACCGTATCATCACAGGGCACATGGCATGTTCATTTTATGCCAGAGATTTGCCCTGCCTACAATAGACACGGTAATCTACTATTTGATGGACACATAACCTGTCTGGTTAACGTTAATTCATACAGGTTTAACAATCTTTCTGTCTTTCTGAAACAAACAGGCAGATTAGAAGATTTTATTCATGAGGAATCCGATGATGTCGATGATGTCGTGTCCCCATGAGTCAGAATCAGGTGATTAGTGTAACAAGTCTGGTATTGTGGTCTAAACACGACTGATGTAACACAAAACGCATCAGGCCACCCGTACCCTTTTTTACTCATCTTCTAGAACACAGGGCAGAGTGCCGCGGACGGCTTGATCAACAATTCTGGGACAACATAGTATAAACTGGAACACGTATGCTACATCACTCGCAAATCTATCATACAGCTAAAGTGTCAGCAAAGCACCGTTTTTAAGGATCAGCCAGACGTTTGACTGCCCTATTTGGTGTGTCCAAGTGCCCCGTACCAAGCCACCATCGTGTTTCCGAAAAGAGACATTTAGATCACCTTCATCTTAACCATCACGCTGGAGCATCAGGCAATAGTTGCAAATCACGTCTCTTGTTAAAATAACGACCAATTAAGGTAAACCAGGCACGTCAAGAAAAAATCATGAATAAGCTTTTTGGTCCAATTGAACTATGATCTTGAACAACATTGTCTCATGGTAATCATTGCACTTTTGAGATTTTCTCTTAAATACTCATATCCAACTTTGGTCATATTCTCGTTACCGGAACTTTGTGTTATGAATTAGACTTTCATTTTTGCTAAATTTTAAAAACATAGACATGTGATCTAACTAATGACAGATAGATATAACGTCAAAAATCAAATTATACGTAATTTCTACGTTCAGAAGATATGGATTTTTATAGAGTTAAATTCCATAGTTTTGTAGATATTTGGCCAAATGGATTACTCCTGTTATCAAATAACCCTAAGGAGCTCAGTAGCGATCAATAACACAGATTACAGTGAGTTGTGAGATTCTAAGGCACTTTGTCCAGATAATTAGAGGAAGACACTTAAGAAGAAACGATAACAAATTAGATGAAGAAATGGCAACTCCTGAAACAAGACAGCAAACCGCAACAAAGCTCTTGTCGGCACGGCCCCAAAATTTGTGGAACAACCTGGTGTTCAAATCCAATAACACTTTTCAAAATACATACACATGAAGCAAAACTGTATTTAAATCTATTTGTTATGAAATTTGACAAAAAATGATAACTTTTGCTTTGTAATTCCTAAACTTAAAAATATTTCGAGATGCATTTCAACCTCTTAGCTGGCGAAATAACACGGAATCGAATAAGGCCTTATAACTCTTGACTCATAAAAACCGATGTCATAACATTCCTCTCAGTGATAAAGAGTTCCGTTTCTGTTACAAAGAACATCAAAATCATTAGCAAACCAAAAACAGAAAGTGTTCGGCAAAGAGACCGCATCGAAGTTCTGCATTGAGGAAATATGATGTCTAACTCCCTATTCAACACAGGCTGTGCATTGTGCATGTCATTGTGCATGACATTGTGCATGTCACTGCGCATGTCACTGCGCATGTCAATGTGCATGTCACTGTACATGTCATTGTACATGTCATTGTGCATGTCATTGTGCATGTCATTCGCTTTGGATGTGAGAGCTGAAATAAGATCTGAACCCTTAGTCTGGTTGTTTACAGTCCTTTTTTGTTGTTCCATAGAAAGAGATCACAGTCGCCATGGAAACATCACCTAACATGGAAATCTGTCTCTTTAAGAAAACTCAAGGATCTGCACTTTAACTTATTGTAACTTAATGTCAAAAATGTTCACCTTCCCATCTATTGAAGTTATGTGCATTACAACTGAATGTTTAGGAGCAGAGTCCTCCCCACCAAGGCATTTGATAATTGATGACAGCACCAGAGATAAAATTATCAAATTGTCATGAAATAACATCCGCGGAAAATGTTTTTTTAATTAGATATTCTGCTTCCATAGATTTTGCCGTAAACTAGACAGGGTAGACAACTTCTATCCCCTCTAGTCATGCATGAATGGCTGCGCCCATTACTAACAGTGTTAATTAAAGCAATTTGAAGCATAACAGCGAAAGGTCAAACCTCTGCAACAGGAACTCTTAAACATCCATGAAACATTGCCAACTATTAAACTGAGTTCATTGCACGAGCGAATATTTGCATTAAGAACAAGACATAGGAACCGTAGAATAACTGAGAGATTAATCGATAATATTTAGAAAGTGTCAAACCAATGGTGTAATTAAACTGTTCATTGACTTTCCAATTACGTAATTTTGAACACAGGGATGATTTTAGAAAAACATACCAATGGAACAATTGACCCACGAAGCCTGAAATCTATGGGTCAATCTATGGGTCAATTCGAGGAATATCTGGATCCTGTAACTTCGTAGTTTTGATTCAAATTATACGTGGGCGGTACGTCACGTGCCGATTACATGCTCGTCTTTTGCTCCATACATTTTGGTTTATCGCAACTCATAAATCCACACTGACAATGCCTCAATTGTCGAGCAACAACTCCCCAAAACTCAACACTCGGAGCAGCAGACACCGGTACAGATTCCCAGACCAGCAGCCCTCACCAAGCACTGAGAATGCATTGTGCCCGATGAACAAGCTCTAGTCCTCAGCCTCCAGATCCCATACCACGCTGCTGGTCTGCAGCTAGGGGAACACCACACTTCAAATACACATCGAAACAGATATCCTTTGCCCGGTTCGAATTGAATACAGATTGTAAGAAAAATGCAATGGCTGTTGTACAAGCCATACCCTGATTGGAGTGTGCAGTTGAATTATTGTACAAGCGATGAGTACAACAAATTTATAGCCGTGTTCTCCCAAACTTCAATGTTTGCATCATTTGATAAAATTTACAAGTTCAAAAAGATACAAGTAAAATTAAGTTGATGTATACCACATCTTGGGTGCAAGTTTGATGCAGTGTAAGAAATAAACTTAAAGAAACAAAACACAAGTTCCACATCTTGGGTATATTCCTGCATTTTCCACGACACTCACTTCATTTCATCTTCTTAGTGTGTAAATTAAGGGTCATTCTGAGCTAGCATAGGGTAACACCTTGCTTTGACACAGCCCAACTTCAAGTAAACTCCAAAAATTCCACAATGTGAATCCATGGCAACAGTTTTAGATGAATGTGGGATCTCTAGTGTTTTCTGGCAATGTGATCTTCAAAGCAGACGCATAATACTTTGATCAAATCACTCAATCCAATCACTACATGAATCGTGGGTATTTACTACAAGAAACTCTAACCTATTTCGAACGAAAGCAATCGCCAAAATCGAGTCATATTTTTCAAAGGCTTCTGACATTGTTGTGAATGGTTAAAACATTGAAAACATCGTTTTGATGTTGCTTATCATTTTTGAAAAAGTATAGAATAAAACGTCATTTGTGAGCCATATTTTGTCCTAAACTGACCAGATATTACTGTCCATACTTGTCTCTGGCATCGCGTTTAGTCAAATGCCAAATTCTTATGTTACTAGACTGGCACTGAAAACCTGCAATCGTCTCACACATTGAGTTGGGTTTTCAGAGCAGAAAAGTGAGAGAAGGCAGCTTACTAATTGAGGTAAGATGACGCTTTCAGAAGGTGCTCAAGGCGCCAGCACTGCTGGTATGAGAAGTTGCTGATTTTATTAATTCTAGTTTTATAGAGATCAATTGCAAATGTTCAAAATACCTTTGGAGAAAGTAAATTAGACAAAATTGTTTAAATAGGCCTATAACAAACTGACAGTTTTTCCCTCGGACACACAAATCACATCTACCAGTAATAACCTAAATCCAAGCTCGTCTTGACCATTTTTTCTGCTTAATCAAAACTCCCAATACTTTACAGCACCAACTTATCTGAGCTCAGTACCAGTACATGGCAGCACATCAAAAACTTTCATTCTTGCGCTAGTTGCTCATCGAACAACTAAAAAAACTCCCCGCAAAACTTACGATTAATTTTCAATAGTAAAAGGAAGAGCGAGCGCGGGATGCTAGAGAAAAGTTTTAATCACCATAATATGAACAGTATGTAGTGAACATTTATCAGACCTCACCCATGCTTCCCAGTTACTCCAATGCATCCATGTGTGATGGTGGCTGAAACATGTCCATCATTCATCACAGTGAAGAGTACAATCAGCTACAGTCTTTGTGATGCTTTAATAAACATTTTGAACAGGCCTTTATCCAGGATTTCGAAAATAGGGTGTCTAAAATGGGGTTCCCAATATTCCAGGGCGTCCACGATTCCGACGCATAATCCTCACCCCCAGGACCGTTCACTAGCAACCCCCCCCCCCATACTCAAGATTTTTTTACAAAAAGTGCGTAGACCTAGGTTTTTACATCGAAGTTTACAAAACAGCCTTCTGTAGTGAGCTTTTTACAAAAAAATGTGTAGACCTATCTAACTTTACGAAATCAGTCAAGTAGCTTACCAACGAAATATTAGAGACATTGGTTACACGATGAGTGCACTGTTTTTGGTGATCTGAAGTCAAGTTGATGTTATAAACTTTGTCATATCATTTTAATTTGCTTTAAGTAATATTCTGTAAAATGAGTCATCAGAGCTGCAGTTACAAAACAAGAAAAATGCACATATGATGTGTGATTTATATTTTGGCAAGAGGTGTCACTGTTGTTCCATATTAAAACTTTAAAACGCACATTAAAAAGCATGAAATGAGCCCAAACTCAAAAAAATTAAATGGGCATATTCTTGAGGCACAATATTGTATTAAAATAATGACATTTATTTCGCTTTTGATGTTTTTTAAAAAAGATGAAAATCATGAAAACTTGAAAGGTTCCGATTGACAGTGGGCGTCCAAATGATACATTGGGCGTCCTTGCCAGGGAGGCCAGATTAGTGCTAGGGCGTCCATTTGGGACGTACGCTGCATAAAGGCCTGATTGTGAATCTCTGGTAATGGTGCACAATATATCCTAGGGGGTTTAGGTTTGAAACATTGCTAACAGACTAAAAGATAGCCAATGTCACACTGCCCAAAGGCGTTTCCCAAGTGAGCAGTTGCAAAAGACAGCCCTGAAAGCAGTCAGGTACTTGTTCTGCCACTTAGTGATGGGTGAGCTCATCACTACCAAATTACACAAAGTGCAAACTGACATTTTACCATTTCTCAAAAATCGCCCTGTTGTTAAGTGTGCTCAAAGTATATCAAGACATGTATTTGTGGTTGAAAGCTATACATTCAAATAATCAAATCAAGTCGACACCCTTTCTATTTTTGTTGAAGAAGTTCATAGAATAAAATTTCACTGTTCCGCCATATTGTGCTCTTAAGAACATTAGGGCACCTGACCTCTAGTACATAACCACAGACGGTGAACTTTGACCTCAGTCTGAAAGAGCTTGGTGAAGAAAAACATTACAGTACTCTCACTACTGTTCATTTGTCTTCGCCAAATAAAATACAGAAACTTACAAGTTGATCCAGACTACAAAATTACATATCCTTAATCAAGCCACAGGGGCACCTTTCTGATAATCTTGTTGTTTGTGGTAAACTTGCGCTTCCTATTACAAAAGTTACATTTTGAAGGATACATGTGTGGGCACTGCAAAAATTAGAAGCTAAAAAATTGTTCCAATGAAGATAAGAATAGCATATAAATAAACGTGTATAACTAATGAAATTTGATCGCATCATTGATAATGCGGTTTGGATATGGATGTACTTGCTAAATTTCTATAAAGACACAACCATGTGACCCAATGTATTAATGGCAGATTATAGTCTAACATCAATATCCTACAGGCGGTCTATACTTTCAGAAAATGTATACTTTTGTAGAGTTAACACCTATAGTTGTGTAGATATTTGGCTAAATATACAATAATCGATAAGGTTCAATATGGCCTTCATTATGTTCTCAAAGATGGTAACTAGTGTTCACTGATTTCGTCAAAATTCTCAAAAAATAACTTTTCCATTAAAGTAATGAACAACATTTGGAAAATTTCTGAGCATTGGCAACTGTGTGGCAAGCCTCTGAAACACAGAAATATGGCAATTTACGCAATTATTTCTGTCCCACATTGAAGAACGTTTACTGAAACCGACAATTTGAAACCTTACCTTTCTGTTTGTGTGGTGCCTCTTTCTCAACTTTCGTTTTTCCGATTTCTCTTTGCCCAAACACTCGTTATTGTTGTTGTTCTTAGAATCTGTGTCTTTACACGTCGTCGAAGCACTCGAGCCACTGCCACTGGTGTTTCCTTTTGAGCTTGCCCATAAGCAGTCGTACAACTTATAGATCAGGAGAGAGCCAAGCCCCAAACCTAATCCGATGCCAAGCAGACATATGAAACTGGTGTTCTTGACTGAAACCAGAAACAAAACACTAGTAACAATAACAAAAGTCGGTGTTGTTGTGGGCATCATTTTCCACTCAGTCGCAGTCGAGTGATTGGAACTGAAAAAGTTGTGAATGTGGCCATATGAACAGAACAGCAATGCGCCTTGATTATATTCAGTTTCCCAGTAGTACTGGTGTTAATCAGTTCCTGTAATTAATAGCCATCATTAGCTCACTACAGAAACCCAGTGTTAACACTAGGATTCACACCTGGTATCCACATTACCCAGCAGTTGACTCACATCACTTTTTATTCCATACATACACCTTGAAAAATACAGTGGCTATCTCATAGCAGCTTTGATAAAAACCACAAGTGTTCGAAATGTGAACTACTAGAAGTGCCAGAGCATGTGTTCTCACAGCATCTTGTAGGATATTGCATTAATGAATATAGGTTCCTTGCTAAGAATAATCATGCCATATGCAGCCATATGGTCAACAGACAGGTCAATAGTTAGAAATAAGCAGGCAGTCTGGAGACCTAAATCCTTGCAGCAAAATCCACTGTTAGACTCCACTTGCACTTGGCTTGCACCCTGCATCTGAACCATGGTAGGGTATCACTGTCCAGGAGGGTGGTCTCACTGGTTTGAGATGAATTTAAATAGCACATAGCCTGGAGACAGCTCACAATAGTGGATAACCATACCAGCATAAACTTATAACTGAGCAGCTGAAGGGACTCCACAGATAATGCCCTGCTGTGTCAGTGTGTTAGCCTCAAAGGCACTCACAAACCACTGACAGCACCAGCCTCAGATGGTCTGACCCTGAGAGCCTCAGATGGTCTGACCCTGAGATGCTGGCCACTCAGAAGTGCTGACTTGAGAGCTGTTGCTTGCTTACTCAAGGGTTTCAAAAACAACAGACTACAAGTCTGTGAAAATACCAGAGATGTCACAGGCAAGCCTCTGCCATCCACTCTGGTGACTCAACAGCTGCCCAGCACACACAACAAAATAACAGCAGTTTCACAAGGTCCACAAGCAGCAACTGAGGAATCCAACCCTTTGAAATGTATATGGCACTCATGGAGACAGTGGCCCTGTGTTGTATGGATCCAAGTCACATCCATTTCTTTACAATGCTGATAGTGCAAAATCAGAAGAACACTGCGTGTTGCCTAGCATAACTCGGAGATACAGAATGTAATATCAGCTGTTTACTATAAATCTGACAAGAACTTGTGGAAATTGCTAAGTCTGGTCACTGTGACATTCAAGAGAAAACAAACCACAATGCCAGCCTGTGGCTAGTCTGTGGCCACTGGGAGATGACCCAGATGCCTGCAAGTCTTAGTATGTGGTTGGAGGTCAGCAGCAGGGAGGATTTTGCTTCATTTCTGAGGTGATGGTAAATATAATGGAAAACATCCCTTAGCAACCAGATTGGTTATTGAGCCAATCCAAGAATGGAGAGGCAGTCTGAAGCACTCAGAAAACCAGCTGCTAAGAGGTCACTAACCTCATTCATTTAATTTCACTAAAACAGCATAGATAAAGAGAAGTTCTTGCATTTTCCTGGAAGGTAAACTAAAGCTGCCTAAGGGCTTGAAGTTAACATTGTCATCAACATCAGACAAGATAAAATGAAGTATGTAAAATCAAAAGGCCACCGACAATTTCCTAATTGGTTCTGGTCTGCACCTATCTCATTGTGAAACCTGCGCCTCAGCACAGGAAAAGCACCAACCTGCAACACTTTCAATTAAATTTTTTTCAAAGGGTATACAAAGTTATTTTTTAAATAATTGACTTGCCTCATTAGTTACAATAGCTACTTGCATGACAATAATTGATTAAAAAATGTTTTTTAACTTAGGCAAGTGATGCAGTTTGGGTCAAGGTCAGACCCCATGATTTTTTAAAGTAATGTGCAACCAAAACACCTCAAGAAAAGTGAAGGCCAGAATTAATTATGTGTTTGGTCAACATGTGTGGAGTGTTTCACTTACATTGCCTTAATGCAACATTAAGGCCCTTTCATATTGACTTAACTCCGGTCTGAGCTCCGGAGCGTCGACGTAAACAGCACAGTTAACTGGACCGTTCATACTGGCTTCAGTAGTTAATGACCATCGGAGTAAAGGGTTGGTGACGCTGAAGTCATCGAAGTTATCGCAAGGTAGTGCTGCACGCTAAGATTTTATTCAAAGTGACAATTTGGGAACATTTAAATGTGCTAAATGACATTGAACTCTTTTTTAAATAGATTGGTTATCATTAGAGCAAAAAATAACTAGTTATTAGTGACGGCACTACTCTGTAACTGTTGACGATAACAGTGGCACCTGGCGATAACTTCGATTGGACCGGAGTTGAGCGTTCATACTGCACCGCAGCGTCGACACTGCGGTCTTAAATCCACCTGTTAACTGTGATGTTAACTGGAGCTGTTAACTGCGATCCAGGACCGGAGTTAAGCGTTCACACTGACCGCAACTCCCCAAACCATCAACACGTCGACATTAGTATGAAAGGCCCTTTAGAGAAACACTATTATCACTGATTTGAGCAGTCCATCAGAGAGTAAAACAGTAAAACAAATGACGAGATTGGTTTGTCAAATCTGACCTTCATGCCATGCATTAATGTGTATGTACTAGACAAAGACTAAGGCTTGCTCAGGTATTCCGCCCCTAGGCTGGTCTATCACGACTAAACTGACTGATATACAAAGCTGCGTACCATGCACAGATATTGCCAGGAACTTACACAGATCACCAAAGTTAGATTCTACCACACATTTAGGAGATCAATGAAACCAAAACAGAATTAACAACAACCATCAGTTTTGTATTAAAGGCCTGTTTAACTAAACTGTTGCGTTTTCAAGCCAAAGAGTGCACCAAGGTTTGGGACAAGCGGGAGACTTACGTTAAAAGTTGCACCACATGTTAACTCATAAAAATCAAATTCTTTAACAGTCTTGAAAATTTATTTTGACAACTACGAAAATATTTTCAAGGATGATTTTAGCTCTTTCCATAAAATTTGAGAATTTTCGAGCTCCTTGATGAAGGTCACGACGTATAATTATGATTTCCCAGGAATTGAGGAGAACTTTGGTTGCTTTGGAAAGATAAAAGGTGAAATTCCCTTATATGGAACGGAGCAAGCAGCATCACTAGTGAAGTCATCGACCATGAAGCATTCCCAGCGGAAGCAGTACCAAGGAATCCTTTGGACAACTCAATACATACCTGTATTTTATAATGGGAATATATAAATAAATCAAATACTTGCTAATTACAGCTCGCTTACTTTTGAGCAAACACAAAGATGGCAGTGTCCATTGACAATGTCCATGTTCAATACAGGCTATGCGATTTCCTGCATGCTTCAATCCACAGGAGGCANGCAAGTCTTAGTATGTGGTTGGAGGTCAGCAGCAGGGAGGATTTTGCTTCATTTCTGAGGTGATGGTAAATATAATGGAAAACATCCCTTAGCAACCAGATTGGTTATTGAGCCAATCCAAGAATGGACATACAGTCTGAAGCACTCAGAAAGCCAGCTGCCAAGAGGTCACTAACCTCAATCATTTAAGTTCATTAAAACAGCAAAGATAAAGAGACCGTTCTTGCATTTTCCTGGAAGGTAAACTAAAGCTTCCTAAGGGCTTGAAGTTAACATTGTCATCAACATCAGACAAGATAAAATGAAGTAAAATCAAAAGGCCACTGACATTTTCCTAATTGGTTCTGGTCTGCACCTATCTCATTGTGAAACCTGCGTCTGACCACAGGAAAAGCACCAACCTGCAACACTTTCAATTAATTTTTTTTTCAAAGGTATACAAAGGTATTTTTTAAATAATTGACTTGCCACATTAGTTACAATAGCTACTTGCTTGACAAAAATTAATTAAAAAATGTTTTTTAACTTAGGCAAGTGATGCAGTTTGGGTCAAGGTCAGACCCCATGATTTTTTAAAGCAATGTGCAACCAAAACACCTCAAGAAAAGTGAAGGCCAGAATTGATTATGTGTTTGGGCAACATGTGTCAGGAGTGTTTCACTTACATTGCCTTACTGCAACATTAAGGCCCTTTCATATTGTCACTTAACTCCGGTCTGAGCAGAGCGTCGATGTAAACATCGCAGTTAACTGGACCGTTCATACTGGCTTCAGTAGTTAATGACCATCGGAGTAAAGGGTTGGTGACGCTGACGTCATCGAAGTTATCGCAAGGTAGCACTGCACGCTAAGATTTTATTCAAAGTAACAATTTGGGAACATTTAAATGTGCTAAATGACATTAAACTCATTTTTAAATCGATTGGTTATCATTAGAGCAAAAAATAAGTAGTTATTAGTGACGGCACTACTCTGTAACTGTTGACGATAACAGTGGCACCTGGCGATAACTTTGATTGGACCAGAGTTGAGCGTTCATACTGCGCCGCAACTCCCCAAACCATCGACGCGTCGACATTAGTATGAAAGGCCCTTTAGAGAAACACTATTATCACTGATTTGAGCATTCCATCAGAGAGTAAAACAGTAAAACAAATGACGAGATTGGTTTGACAAATTTGACCATCATACCATGAATTAATGTGTATTTTGTACTGGTCCTAGACAAAGACTAAGGCTTGCTCAAGTATTCCGCCCCTAAGCAAGTGAGCCAGCTCACCTGCTGGTCTATCACGACTAAACTGACCGATATACAAAGCTGCGTACCATGCACAGATATTGCCAGGAACTTACACAGATCACCAAAGTTAGATTCTACCACATATTTAGGAGATCAATGAAACCAAAACAGAATTAACAACAACCACCAGTTTTGTATTAAAGGCCTGTTTAAGTAAACTGTCACGTTTTCAAGTCAAAGAGTGCACCTAGGTTTGGGACAAGCGGGAGACTTACGTTAAAAGTTGGACCACATGTTAACTCATAAAAATTAAACAAAAATTAAACAGTCTTGAAAATTTATTTTTACAACTACGAAAAAATTTTCAAGGATGATTCTAGCTCTTTCCATAAAATTTGAGAATTTCCGAGCTCCTTGATGAAGGTCACGACGTATAATTATGATTTCCCAGGAATTGAGGAGAACTTTGGTTGCTTTGGAAAGATAAAAGGTGAAATTCCCATGGAACGGAGCAAGCAGCATCACTAGTGAAGTCATCGACCATGAAGCATTCCCAGCGGAAGCAGTACCAAGGAATCCTTTGGACAACTCAATACATACCTGTATTTTAATGGGAATATATAAATAAATCAAATACTTGCTAATTACAGCTCGCTTACTTTTGAGCAAACACAAAGATGGCAGTGTCCATTGACAATGTCCATGTTCAATACAGGCTATGCGATTTCCTGCATGCTTCAATCCACAGGAGGCATTTTTCTCGATATTTATTGGGTCTTGGCAGTGTCAGAAATGCAATAAACACTAGGTCCCTAGTTAATACAGATTTAGGCCACTACAATCAATAAAAAGCAAGCTTTCGAATAATCAAGTTAAATAATTAATTATTTCTGTACCTAATTTAAGATAATCACCACCAGCAATTTTGTCGTGCCTTACTTAGAGTACATCGTATTCCGTTGCCATTGTTCAAGATAATCACCTTGAAACTTTGAGGACAGATGCCATCTTGAATTTCTAAACCAACAGCCTATAGATAGTGATCGCGAGTGCTGGCTATGTCCGTGAGCATTTGCTTGCTGAAAGCTATTCAGAACTGAGCGCTTGCTGCCATTCATGAGCCCCCAATTTATTATACATTCTTCAGATTCCTGGTCCATATTCTCTTCCACTTGGATCAGTTACTGACCCAAGGGATGCTTTAATATGTGAGAGCCTATCTTAAGTAACATAGACCAGGAAGTTTTAATGACATTGCACTGACACTGAGTTGAATGAACCAAGTTTTAATAGACAGACCATAGATCATTGCCATATTCAGGTCAATGACATACTGGGAATGTCAAGAGAAGTGTAGCAGGTTTAGGTATACTTGCATCAATCCCATCCACATCACCATGATCCTGTTTCAAAATATAGCAGAGAAAAATGTTTGAGAGCTGGTGAAACCCAAGACATGCATAATATTAAGTTGTTGTGTGATTTCCACCAAACTGAGTAATGTAGTGATGCTATGCAATTTAATTGGCAAAAAATGTCATCAACATCCTCACAATACCAAGGGCAATTGTAACTGTCTTTTCTCACATTCTGCACTGTATTGAAGGACCCTCAGCGGGGAAGGCATATCAACTGATTCCGACTTCTGACAGCTAGTGAGCAGGGCAATGGCTGTTTGTGGTCAATGCATGTGGAATATAAAATCCCTTGTCACAATGTTCTCACATTTTGCACCACATTACAGCTGAAAAAGTATACATCTTTTAATAATGTTTGCTTTATTCAACTGAACTCTTAAGCGAAAAGCCATGAGTACACAATGACACATAATCAGAATCAAGTCACACCAGCATTAAAGTGTATGAGTGCAAAAGAAACGGACAAATAGCAAACTTAGTTGAAGAGCAGAAATGGTACTATACACCTTTTCTAAATGATTGAGTTGTTCGATTTAACTATTCTGTGGGTAAAGAGTACTTCCTAGCTTAAACACCTTCATCTGAATAAGAGAACACAACAGCATCTCCACAGAACACATTGCATCCCATGACCTTGGCAAGGAACCCATGTTCAGGTCTATATTTAGAAGTCATGTAGGTTGAGCAATTTTCAGCCTACCCTCCTGAGGTTTCCAACAGCACTATTTACTCACCAACAGGATGTTATACATGCACCTATGGCTTCATCATAACAAACTTACCTACAATTTAAGGTTATCTAGGAGGACCTGATTGACAACTCTGAGCATTCACAAAAATATTTTGGAAACTATAGACTTCAACTCTGTAAAAGCATATATTTTCTGAAAGAAAACAATTTGTAGAATGATGTTTGACATTTTACCAATCTAAACTTAGTTCAGATGGCATTGCATTTTCAGCAGAATTTAGGAAAAATAGAAAAAAAGAAAGGTACATTGTGGGATGGCAAAACACTGGTATCAATACAATTATCAAATTTTATTTGATGTAAATATTGAAGGTGAAATATCAAAACACTATTTTTTTTCTAAAATATCAGATGCAACTTTAAAGATTTTTCATGAAAATCAAAAGGAGTTCCTATTTTTTCAAAGCCCCTCAGACAAAAGTAGGACATTTTTAAAAAACTTCCTAATACGGATTTTGAGGACAGTGGAAAAAGCATAGCACCTGAAAGTTTCAGCCGTTTCTGAGATCTACGATGTTTGGAAGGCAGCCATTAATTTGATAGCCTCCTACAAGATAACCTGTGAAACTCAAAATAATGGACATCAGTTTATCACAGAGCAGCGTTATCAACTTCTTAAAATTAAAAGATGTCGGAAATGCAGTTGAGAGCAAGGATGGTGTGATAAGAACAGATCAAGCTGTTGGGGAGTTACGCATTGCATAAGAGTGCAATCTATCCCTAAAACTGCAAAGCACAAGCCAAACTGGATTTTGCACAATACATGGTACTCAGTACCAAAGGATATTATGCTGGCTAAACAAATATAGAGTGGATAGAACAGAGCCAAAGGTTGCCTGAAATTAAAAGAGGGCACAAATATGCTTGTTAAAACTCCGTACCAAGTAGACGGACTCAGATAGGTAGTGAGTACAGTAGCATGCAATTCCAACACAAAAAATGTAGCAAACAAGGAATAAGTATTTTCACTTGTACAGTCTATAAAATGACAGCCCAGCCCTAATGTGCATTGCTCATAATGAAGGTGAGTCAGATAGGGTCACTGTACTGCTTCAGGTTTGTAAACAAAAGGTATTATGCAGTCAAGTAATGAAATCAGAAGAGATATCTTGGTTCACCATGGAGCTTCCAGTTACAGCAAATATTTTCAAGAATATAATAATTAGGAAAGTGAAGTACATGGCACTCCTAATTCAAAAATCACAAAGCTATCAAAACAACAACATGAAAATGCTCAGGAAGATAGTATTCCAGCTGCCCTGGATTAGCTTGAAATCACCTACCCATATCCATTTTGATTTTGATCTTTGTCTGATTCATGAGCAGAGTAACAACAACCCGATGTCGACACGAGGCCAAGTTCAGGATCTCGCTGTATACCCGTTCCAAGAGACCCGGTTTCAGGAGTTCCAAACTAGAGTCTCGTACCAAGACCTCAAAGCGATCCTTGAAGATCCCAGAGCTAGATATGCACAGCTTCACAATGCGCATTTTAACTCCTTCTTCTCCCAAACCACCTCTCTACTAATTGAAGATTAGTTTACTGCAGAACAGACAAAACCCAACAAACATGTGTCAATCCACTTCATTCCATCATGCTGTGCAATGAAACCCATCATGGAAAATCATGGCACCTCACTGCAGCTGTAGTGTCTGTCTTTGTTATCACAGAAATTTGCTCAGTGTTACACAAGCCCACTATCCGCACACTGGCCACAGGTTAAGAGGAAGCACAATGTAGGTAGAACCAGTAGGTGATGGTCTCTGTCCTTCACCACAGGCGTCCATGGCCAGGGAATGGAGGCAACCCAGAGCCCACCATCAAAGGCCACAGCAACCTCAGTCAACAGTGTGGTGATTCACATGATGTAAACAGCCACACACAATATAGACCTAGAACTTCACCAGTAGCAGCTAATATATGCCAGCCATGCTTAGTCAGCCTGTGGAAGACTCATTATGAATAGACAAAAATCAATTCAGTGGATGTCCTCCACACAGCCTGAATTCCATAAGGCTGTGCTGAAGTGAGTGGGCAAAACTGGGATTTTCCATTCACCACAGAGGGGTGAATAGCCTATCCTGTTGAAATCTTTAAATATTTACTATGTTCCATAGCTTAATGATATCCTTTGCTAAAGCAGTTCTGTCAACACTTTCTGTGTACATTTGACACAGCTTACCAGTATTAGAAGAGGTGCTGCATAACAATTTTAGATAACCAAGTCTTTAGTAGGACAGAACACTTGCCAACCACACTAGGTAATCCCAGTCATACAAGTAGGTCAAATATGTAAGAAAAGTGGGAAAAGGTAGCAGTTATGAGTCAAAAAGGACAAGAACAGCCGAGACAAGAGCTGACCTCAAAGTGTAATTCTGATGACACTTACCAGCGTGTCACCTGACATCTCAGTGTTCAGTTCAAACCAAAAGCGTAAGACAAAATGACCCAGAATTTCCCTGTCATTTCACCAAGGTGGAAGTCGAAATCCCCGGGCCCCATATGTTTCACCATTTGGTTTTCATTTCTTTGGGTTACATCTACAAGCCCATAAGGGAAATCCTGTGGACATTTGTAAGGAAAGTGTAGCACCATTGCTGCCATAGCTCATTATCAAAATAACGTTGGCAAGACACTTATTTTGGAGCTTTAAAAGTAGGCTCCCATATTAATATTCAGGGCCCCACCTGAAGGAGACCAAACAGATAGGGCCCCTTTAACAGTATAGTGGACTCCACTCCTGGTGGTTTTTGGGTAGTGCCCCCAGCCCCTATGTGAAACGCCTGAAAGCCACCACTTCTGAGACTCAAAAATGCATTCTTGGTTAAAGGGTATGTCAAAATAAGACATTTAAAATAACAGGCTGTAACAAGTCACTGCAAGACATGCATAACATGCAACGCATGTGACCACACTACCTTGTCTCGCAAGCGTCTCGCATCAACTATTACAGCCCAGGTACGCAGGCACTTGGTAATTACAGATAGAACAATAGCCTTGTTCCAACAGATGCTCTGCAGTTCTGAGGGCCTAATTGTATCGTAAACGTTCGGGTTATCGCCCTGGACGGTTAAATTGGCAAACCCAAAAAATGTGGGGTGGGCAGTTAACCAGACATGGGCGCTTAAATGTGAAATTTCAAGAAATCCAGGGTGGGTGGTTAACGGAACATGGGCGCTTATTACAGCAGACAACCGCCCTGGGCGGTTAATCTTACCTCGTGATCTAAGTCCCCACACGCACACGTACTTGGAACGCGTAGCATTTTTCGTCACTTCGCCAAATGACGGTAAAAACTTCATAACAGCGGATGATCCTAACAAAGGTTCTGTTGCCCGCAGATTAGTCATTCACAATTAAATTTAAAAAATTGCTAAGTAATAGACCCGTGCCATCCTGCAGTCTTGTTAGTTTGTTAGAACTGTAGTGCGCAGACGATCAGTGACTACACAGCGCTCCACTTGGATTAGAAGTGGTGACACTGCAAAAGTGTGCCCGTGCAAGTGTCGCGTGTTGCAGAGTTCACACCTGACATCAAGGTCACAGTCCGTGCTAGCTGTCAAGTTCCGAGTCAGAAGCAGTTTTAAAATTAGTTGTAATAAAGTTAGAAAAATTTATTCAGTTGTTTTTTGTGTTTGAGATGTTTATAGTCGACACTGTGTGACTCAATAAATAACATTTTCACTTCCCGTAGCGCAAAACATGCTCGGCAAAGAAGTAAGACAAGAATCAGGGGGGGAGAAGCAGACATGAGCCAGTCGTCAATCAAGAAGAAAAGTGCTAACCACGGCATAAATATGTGATAAACATCACAAAACAGCGATGTTTCAATTCATTCTTAAACGACCATCTTACCCAACTTTGTGGTGGAAAACAATTTTATTTTACATGCAAGATGTCCAGATTATATCCTGTTATAATACCACCTACACTATCGCACTGCGTCACTTGTCGGTCCCGCTGTCTGCATCGTAGATATTTCAGGCTCGAATGGTAAGAATTTTGGTAAGGCTGAAACTGGCCAATATAGAAACAAAATTATTCTGGATGGCTAAAAAGGGAATATATAAGTGACAATTCAAACAGTCAGGTGGTTGGATGCAAAAAATCGTAGCCAAAGAACCAACATTAGTTATATCTGCTAACGCCAGTTTGATTGAGATGCAATAAGCGAAAAACAAAATTTGACTAGAAGTTTTTATTACTTCAAGATGATACACAAACATACAGTAACGTATTGCCAACCTTTGAACTCAGAAATCGAGAGGCAGCAAATTGTGACCTAGTGAGGCGCACTGTCCCTTTGGTCACCACACATCCTCAATAACCTGACAATATGTAACATTCATCAAAATAGGGAGAATTTGACATCTTTCCATGAGTTACGAGAATTAATTCATCAAAATACGAGAGCTTCCCACCTACAGAGAATTTGGAGGGTTGGCAAAACCATTCTCACATTTCTCTGAACAGAAAAATTTCGAATATATGTTTTATCTAGTGCACTGCACACAGAAACTAAGAGCGTCACTGAAAGCCGAGGTATTGACGCCGGCGAGGTTCTTAAACTTTGCAAACATGGGAAGAAAATAAAATGACAAAAACGTTCAAGTATTATGTTTTGAAGTAAGTCCATGGCCCGGGACAATAATTCATACTGTAATTCACATTGCCAAACTTCCGTTCCGGAGGCCGAGCGTCGTTGCGCTCGTTGTGATCATCATCTGTATCTAAAAGTCGGGAATCCCGCGTTTCCTAACATTGGGCGCTAAATCTTCAATCTTAAGAAGTTGGGCATGGTCGCTTAACCGAGAGGTGGGCGTTTAACTGGAAATATTCAAAAATCGCAGACAGGGGACAGTTAACCGAGCAGTGGGCGGTAATAAATCGAAAATCCACCTAAAGTAGGGGGTGGGCAGTTAACTGAGCATATTGGCTTTCATCCGGACGTTTACGGTATATACTTATACAAATCAAGAATGGGAATGATAAATGTCTTGGGTGTTGACTTCTTTTGTGACACTATTCACATGATGCATCTCTCATTGACTAGACACATGATGCATGTCTCATAGAGTAGACACATCCAAAAACCAACGTGGCAGCATGATTTCCTAAGAGGCTTAGTTACAATGACTACCTACTCTATCACAATGTGAAATTTCCCAGTAAAAAGACTATAAAGTCTAGGAAAAATAGAAAATATCGGGAATTGATGGAAACAGTAAAGAAATTATGAATGAAGCAAAAAAGAGAAATAATTGCAGAATTTTACAGGCCTACTCACACCAGCAAGCACTGGTATTCCACAAGCATAAGTATTTAGGCTACAGCGTTGTGTTATAACTGGAACAGGATAAAACAGCGTAATGCGATGGCCTTTCTCAAAATTCCAATTATGTTTTTCCATACAGTGGGACACAAGTCAAAATTTAGAGTTCCATGCGCCACCTATTGGCAGCAAAGACTCACTAAAAATACATCAGCAATCGGCAACCAACTACAACTAACTTACAAAACTCAGCACATAATTATGACCATTTTGATGCTTCACTATATTTTTGAAACAAATGAAGAACATCCCTGAAGAAAAAAGCAATATGCCTGAGGTGACGAACAGCCCATCTTCCTGCAGTTGAAAGTTCTAAATCTGTGTGAATATACCACCATTCATAACGGAGCTCCATCCCTGGCAGTACATCAGTGTCACTAACATGCCATTGACCTCTGCATGCAGCGTTACTCGGCCCTCCTTACAATGACTTCCGAAATCTCAATTTACTAACACAATAAAACAGCACCAACTTCCAACAAAAATATTGCAAAAATCCTTCAAAGGCTAGATGTAACTTTGTCCACAATTTCTTAGAATCACTGTCAGACAACAGCATTTACAAACAGCATTGTATTTTGGGTGTTGCTTGCCTCTTTATAAAAAAATGAGAATATGTTATTTCACTTGTCAGTTGTCAACCATATTGTGAAAGCTGCAGAGAAATTAGCACAATCTTGTGTGGCAAGTAGTCACTACAATAGAAGAGGGTATGTGGGACCTTATCAAGATGTCTGTGTATTTAGTCAAAATTTTACAAAAATACAGATTTGAACTCAGTAAAAGTATACATTTTCTGAAAGAAGGAAGTCCGTAGAATTTAATTTTTGACTTTTTACCAAGCTATCATTAGTCTGGTCATGTGACCATGCCTTTTCACTAAAATTTGACAAACATGCAAGATTACATCCACAATGGTATACATAACATGACCAAATTTCAAATGGTATAAACGTTGAATATGAAATGCCAGAAACACTGAACATGAAAAAGCCTTCTACAGTATAACATCATTTCTTAGATACTATGTTCCAAACTTAGCCCAAATTTGGAATTTTTCTGAAGTTGTGCACAAGGTCAACTTGAAACTACCAGCAGACAGCATGTTACAGAGGACCTCATTGTTGGCACTGGTTGTGAGATACTGCAGCTAATGTTGGGATTACAAATAAGCACTCAAGTAGCAGAAAGTAAGTATGACTGACCTGACAACTGGATTCAGCTCCTTTGCCAATGTGAACATAAACAAAACCAATATGCAAATGGTAGAAAACCATTAAACATAATTGCAGTCACTGACAATTAAACTTTTGACACTCAGGAAAACCATGCACAATTATATAACTGACCAATTACTCACTAGTCAAAAGTGCTGTATGGTAATTCTTAATTGACTTTTTATGATATCGAAAGGCTAACAATGCTTGTAATAAAAGATTGACCATATGTTGTATACCAGTTGTATTACACAGACCATGCCACCCAGAAGAATATATTACAAACACACTGATGAGGATAGGTAAAAGACAAGTAGGTATACAGTAAAATCTTACCATTGAAGAAAATGAAATGGCCGAGACGTAATTTTTTTCGCATTTTTTTTAATTAAAAATAGAGCAAAGATTATTCAAGGAAAAGGTCTTATTGTGGTCATTTCCTCAATAACACTCCTGCACATCCTCTCAATATTTAGCTAGTTTCCACCACTGGTGTAATAACTGGTGCCATTAAGTCATCTGGGTTGAGAATTTTTGGAAATTTTATTTCATGCAGAGGAGAATGGATAGCAAACTGTAAGGAGAAGTAGATGATGGTTTCACTTTCATTGCTAAACAACTTTCTAAAGACATGTGAGTAAAAGAACAGGACTTGTAAGTCAGTTTTAAATCTACTTACGGAAAAGGTTAATTTTGAGGACTTAAATTTGATGAGAAATGGGCAGAAATAAAACTGCACTTGGGTGTTCAATAGGCGAGGAAGCACCTACCAGCTGTAGTTGATTGACCAAAGACCACTTTGTACAGGCTTTTGTTCAACAAGTTGTACACCCATGGTTGAACTTGTTGGGTTCGGATGGTCCTCTGAGCGAACCTACGCTTGAATTCTCGACGATCCATGGGATTAGTGAGTGTCGTAGCAATTTGTGATCCAACAAATAGCCAACAAGAAACAGCTCTGCCAAACATATTATACAGTGTAGGCCGTGTCTGAGTGAGACCAGTACAACAATTAATCCAGCATAAATCCACAAATGGTACTCAGAGTTCAAATGGCCCAATCGTTTTTAGTACTACATAGCAGTCTACATGCACCATAATGTCTTTTCCAATTTCGAAAACACTTGACGCAATGGTTTGAACTAATCCAAAACTGAGGCTCCAGATGATAAAAATGAACGATAACATTGCGTACCTGCCACCCAGCACACTAGGAACAGATAGCAATGTAGTAGACTCGAAACTAGGTGACAACTGACCCCTGTCTGTATGTCACCTGTGTTTATCCTCCAGGTGATTTGAGAGCATGAGAACTATCACGTTCTGTCCGACACAATGTTATCACATTAACCTCATGTGAGTTAAATCTTTCCCTGAAGTCACAGTAATGAAGTAGACTCCCCTCAAGTCACAATATTGACAGAAGTAAACATTAATAACAACACTGTAAGTTACCATGTCCATCACAGATGGCCTAAAAATGTCACAAACATNAAGGTCAACTTGAAACTACCAGCAGACAGCATGTTACAGACGACCTCATTGTTGGCACTGGTTGTGAGATACTGCAGCTAATGTTGGGATTACAAATAAGCACTCAAGTAGCAGAAAGTAAATATGTCCGACCTGACAACTGGATTCAGCTCCTTTGCCCATGTGAACATGAACAAAACCAATATGCAAATGGTAGAAAACCATTAAACATAATTGCAGTCACTGACAATTAAACTTTTGACACTCAGGAAAACCATGCTAAATTATATAACTGACCAATTACTCACTAGTCAAAAGTGCTGTATGGTTATTCTTAATTGACTTTTTATGATATTGAAAGGCTAACATTGCTTACAAACAAAAGATTGACCAGATGTAGTATACCAGTTGTATTACACAGACCATGCCACCCAGACTAGAATATATTACCAACACACTGATGAGGATAGGTAAAAGACAAGTACGGTAAGTATACAGTAAAATCTTACCATTGAAGTACACGAAATGGCTGGGACATAATTTTTTTCGCATTTTTTTATTAAAAATAGAGCACAAAACCAATGCTTCATCATGTTGAAGTTTTGTAGCAAAGTTACCATCTGATAACAATGCCTAGAAATCCGTGAACCCTTATCAAAGGTGAAAATTAACAACGAATTTTATTCCACTTAGGAGAGATTATATAGCAGTGGTAGAACTTAATATTTCATTTTGCAGGGCAACGGTAGGTAGTCCCACTGGCCAGGGCAACGGTAGTCCCATTGGCCAGGACAACAATAGTCCCACAGGCCAGGGCAAACAACATTTAGGTTCCAACAAGTTACTAAGGAGATCCCTTCACCAACAACAGACGCGCAACTGATTCAGAAGTGTTGCCTCTACAGCAGCAGGAGAAATCCAAGTGAAACTGATGTTACAGTTAAATTCAAAGTTCAGGACTCGATGCTTACGTAACAGAACATGAACTCACCAAATGCAACGTGGAAAAAATCCCACGTCGCCAAACAGGAAATGAGGTCAGCAAACCTCGTAGGCAAGGGTAGAAAATAAAACAGATAAGATACCCGACGTAGAAAAGTGACAACCTTAAGAAATATCAGTTGGAATACCTGCGTTTTTGCTTGAAAGAGAATTAGGGAGGGTCTTACGTGTTCCTCTTTTCCTACCCAATATCTAGCGCACAACAGTTCTAGAAGCTCGGTGGACTACCCAGAAAAGCTAAATTTCTTTCATACCATCAAACAAGTATGTAACAAACTGTAACATGTACCAGTAGATTTCAGATTCACTAGTACTGGGAACAAAATTCCCCATTTTGCAAGAGATTATTCAAGGAAAAGGTCTTATTGTGGTCATTTCCTCAATAACACTCCTGCACATCCTCTCAATATTTAGCTAATTTCCACCACTGGTGTAATAACTGGTGCCATTAAGTCATCTGGGTTGAGAATTTTTGGAAATTTTATTTCATGCAGAGGAGAATGGATAGCAAACTGTAAGGAGAAGTAGATGATGGTTTCACTTTCATTGCTAAATAACTTTCTACAGACATGTGAGTAAAAGAACAGGACTTGTAAGTCAGTTTTAAATCTACTTACGAAAAAGGTTAATTTTGAGGACTAATTTGATGAGAAATGGGCAGAAATAAAACTGCACTTGGGTGCTCAATAGGCGAGGAAGCACCTACCAGCTGTAGTTGACTGACCAAAGACCACTTTGTACAGGCTTTTGTTCAACAAGTTGTACACCCATGGTTGAACTTGTCGGGTTCGGATGGTCCTCTGAGCGAACCTACGCTTGAATTCTCGACGATCCATGGGAATAGTGAGTGTCGTAGCAATTTGTGATCCAACAAATAGCCAACAAGAAACAGCTCTGCCAAACATATTATACTGTGTAGGCCGTGTGTGAGTGAGACCAGTACAACAATTAATCCAGCATAAATCCACAAATGATACTCAGAGTTCAAATGGCCCAATCGTTTTTAGTACTACATAGCAGTCTACATGCACCATAATGTCTTTTCCAATTTCGAAAACACTTGACGCAATGGTTTGAACTAATCCAAAACTGAGGCTCCAGATGATAAAAATGAACGATAACATTGCGTACCTGCCACCCAGCACACTAGGAACAGATAGCAATGTAGTAGACTCGAAACTAGGTGACAACTGACCCCTGTCTGTATGTCACCTGTGTTTATCCTCCAGGTGATTTGAGAGCATGAGAACTATCACGTTCTGTCCGACACAATGTTATCACATTAACCTCATGTGAGTTAAATCTTTCCCTGAAGTCACAGTAATGAAGTAGACTCCCCTCAAGTCACAATATTGACAGAAGTAAACATTAATAACAACACTGTAAGTTACCATGTCCATCACAGATGGCCTAAAAATGTCACAAACATTTAAGTCCAATGCAACACTAATTAGGTCAAGACAAAATTGAAATGTCACATTAGAATACCTAGAGATGGCACTGCAACACTTTCAGGACACTGATCTTAAAAGTTTGGCAACAGATAAAGAATCAGGATGTTTACTTCTTTGCTACAAATGATAAGTTCAAATATTACTAGATGTTTCTGTGTGATGGTCAGGTCAGGCTGATGTTCAATAGATAGGATATGCTCTTGAGGTGACTGATGGAAGATAAATGTGATGATGCTCAATGATGGTGATGGTAAGGGCTTGGTGACAAGGAAGACAGACAGGAAAATAAAGATGAACAACAGAGAAACCAGACCTGTCAATCAAAGGCAAGAGCCATAGATGTCAAAAACCAACCAGGGGTTCTCGCCCGACCTATGTAATGGGTAGCAGCGGGCATCATCAGACATTTAAAATCTATGCCAATAAAACACCAAGGCAACTCTGCATTTAAAGCCAATCCCGACAAAACAAGTGCTAATGCCAAACCTCTCTGGTCAGCATTTGGTTCAACAGATCAAACCAAAACACCCATTCCGAGGTGATGATTGAACGAGATAAATATCCACTTCAGTCGGCGCCATCACCACACAAAAATTATCACACCAGTCTGGTAACAATGCTGTTTTCAGATTTTCACAGCTTTCTTGGTCAAAATTTTCTTTTCACTAAACATTAGACTGTTTTGACTTGAACAGCCACTACCAGTGTCACAAATATTTTAAGAATATATTAACCCACTCGAATTTGCGTAAAATTAGTGAAAAGACCCTTCAACAAGACCCTACAAAGTGTCAGAAAACAAACCTTTGCTTTTCATTAGAAAACAGTCTTCAGGTAGATCCCCAAACAGGAATCATTGTTTGAACTTCGAATTTTGAACTTCAAAAACGTCCTTGTCAAGCTCACAGTGTCACATACAATTTTAATTTATTAAATGTTTATTTAAGCATTATGATAAAATAGAAGGAAACGAAACGACTGTTCAGTCATGATAAGCAGATAGGAAGGACACTTGAGTGCCGAACACACAGGCTTACCCTAGTACAAGTTACTCCTGGAATGAGTTGTCGCTTAGGTTTGGAGGCTGTGTGGACACTATTTAAACTAGTGCAAATTGCCCCACTGTGTGAACGCTATTTAAACTAGTGCAAATTACCCCACTGGGTGGATGTTACTTATAGTGCAACATACCCAACTTGTGACAACTTACTCTACCTTGTCAAGCTGGGGTAACTTGTACAAGGGAAACTCGCGCGACTTCTAATTCCTGTGTGGTCGCAAACCTGGGTCAAAGAGGAAGTAATTATTTGCTAGCTGTGGCTACATGTACATACAGACTGGTTTTCTTTAGTGGGCCCTACTTGCATTAGGTGTTCATTGTCATGCACACAGACACAACTTCCTCCTTACCCTAGTTACCAGATGCGTGCGTGTGTGCGGATGCTCCACTTAAAGTGGGACAAGTTGCACTAGTACATGTACATGTAGGGTAGGCTGGGTGTGGACGGGACTGTCGGGACATTAGGTGGACATTGATGCTTCCTATAATTACCCATTTTCCCATATAGCAGTAACATGGAAAACAACTTGTTGCAAAAAGGAATTAAGGACTTGGCGCTTACATGAGCAGTGGGTGTTTAAACCGAAAATTTTCATAAGTACGGGCGCGGCGTGGATGCTTATAGCTGGGAGGGCTCCTAACCTGAATATTTATGATAGTAAAGAGGAATTTTTTCCATTCGTATTCTTTGTAACCATACTATTGTGTGGTGGGATATTCAAATGAAGAAGGATACAAGTCCCACAAAAATCTCCCACGCCTCAAAATGTCTGTCAATGAAATAGCATTTCGTCTTCGTCAACTCTGGCCATCTTGCACACAAGAAGTAGAAATTGGGTCAAATGAATGAGGCTTTTGTGCTTTCAGCAAATTAAAAAATTCTAGTTTTATGCCAGTCCAATAGGTGTCTCACTAAAGGCAGTGCTTGATACTCAATCACACCAAGTTTAAACTGGCACTACCAAATGAAATTTAGCCCATTTTCAAATTCTATATTCTCAAATAATAAAATGCTCAGAGGGAAAAAATGTTCGAGCCTAGATGGCTAAACAACCTTAGCACAGACATAACTTCACTACAGTCACATCTGTTAAAACCAGTTTTAAATTAAATTATTCACACCAATGTGAGCAGGGTATTACACAGCTTCTTGGCCTAACCCAATACACCAATTACAGACAATGGATTCATATTTACTGGCAAGTAACAATTTGTCACATCTCAAAATGTCTCAGGGAAGTCTCAATTGGTGCCCTTTGTATCAACTTTGCTTTTGACACATCAGTGAGATATGCTATATTTGTATGTGATACTGAATTCCATAACTTCACAATTTGTGGAAAAGGAACTACCATTTGATGCTGAGTAAACTAACTCCAAACCCAACAAAACAACATGAAACTAACTTCTTGGCTCACATTCTGTCACACAATTCACAAAATGTCACAGCATATTCTGTAACAAAGTGTCACTGTGTCACAGGAAATCCATTCTCTGTAATTATCAAATAACTACCTATGACAATGACAATCGTAATAACGAGTGAATTAATCATCGCCGTATCTATCCACGTCACAGTCTATGGATAAAGCATACATGTATATACCAGTCATGCTCAGACTAAATCAATATTTGAGTGATTAAGAGGCAGCAACATCAATGTTTAGTAACCGAACTACAAAAGGAGAGAAAGCAGAAAAAAGTGTAACACTGCCCCTTACAGAAAAAATTCTCCTGTTTGGGTCACTGAAAATTATACTTTGCACAAACTCGAAGCTGGTATCAAATTTTACAAATTAGGCACTAGTGGCCATCTCAACTTCAAGAATCACAAAGTTGCGCAAATTGTGTTGGCAACTATTTAAAACTTCATCTCATACTTTGTTGTTACAAAATGCAGTGTCCAATTAGAGAAATATGATGAACGCCAATATTGCCCGTGTCCCAATCTTAAGAATCGTGAAAATTCAATTTTGGCTTGAATTTCTCAAATTGTAGAGACTGTCCCAAAGAGGAGATTTTTTACCATAATTGCCAATTGGCTGAAAAGTCTGACTAAGAGCAGCTTCAACTGGCATAACTGCAGGGACGTCAGAACAAGTACATGGTAATATTTCATCAAAGCAGAAGGTGAATACCTGATGCCAGACAAGAGAACAAAGAAGGCACATAACTTAGTTTATATTTGGAACCTTATGTCTTTCGTCTGCAGCTGCAGACAGTGAACTGGTGCTGAATTTGCCCAAACCTCTCGTCCACATTTATTAGGATGACATGGGATAATGGGTGTGGGGGGAATCGCTGATGAATGTTGGGGGTGACACGTCGTTAGAAACCTGGACGCCATGGAATATTGGGTACCCTATTTTGAACACCCTGGATGAAGGCCAACATGGGAATCCCTAGGAAACCCCCACAGCATTGCCGTTACCCTAATTAAACAAGGCACAATTTCTATTATTTGTTTATTTCAGTATCAAATTGTGATTGCACAATATTTGGAATTACTAGGCTTTTCATATGTTCACACTTGTTTTAAGAGCATCTGCAGTTGAAGTGTTTTCTTTAAAACAGCAATTTATTTACAAATTGCTTCTTTCCTGATTATACTTGTAGACACAGCTCTCCATGAAGTCACTAGGTGGCAATTGGTACAAATTGAAATATTCATGGTTTTAATGAGACATATGCATCTTTAGTCTGCTTGCCATACGCTCCTACCAAATGGACCCGTCACACCATGGAGGGCCTATGGGATGACTACCATCTCTGCTGTGGCCAGTTGAGACAATGGTACTATCTAATGATGTCTATGACAGTCTATGGAGCAATGACAGGGGGCGCTAAAATTGTCCATTCAGTTCAGTGACAACGCAGGGTCCTTGTTCATCTGGATAGAGTATTTTTGGGGTGACGGCAAAAATTCTACCACCTGATCACCTTCAATAGTACCCCCACCCTGTTGCAAGAACTCACAGGCTCTGCCTCAAGTAGCCAAAGCATTTTTGCTTTTTCAAATTGTCACCCGTGTGAGGTACAAGAGTGATTTGAAATTCAAGGGGAAATTTTCAATCACTTGAGGGCAATTTTCACTTATCATGAGGGCAATTTTGAGAGATATTTCATTACTTCAAAGAGGGGAAGTGGGCTGATATTCGGCCCCAAAATAGAGGGATTGAGTGCCCTGCAACGCTTGTCAGCTAATAACACATAGCCCCTGGCTTGGCTGTACAGTTCTCCCCATAGGTTTCTGTATTAATCCCATCCCGTGGCTTTCATCTCATCAAAAACAAATTCTACACTTCATTTTGTTATACCACGCGCGATAACCATGCAGCTTTTGTCAATTGATGTCACGTGAGTAAGGCAATAACAAACGCGAGACTGAGCAAAGTGCTTCGCCTGGTGCGGGACATTTACAAAAAGTAGCATAGGAAAATATCTAGCGAAATTTGTAAGATTTGTGTCCTTTGTACTTTTTGTTCATCAACAGGCGAGACTTTGCATAACTTCTCCAAAATGGCACCCACTAGGGCACTATGGGAAGTTCTAATGAAAAGTGACTGAATTTGATGGATATGGTAGGCTGATGTTAACTATAGTTCAAAAAGCATGTCTATGTGCGCATGACTCATTATGTTATTCACTGTAATTTGAGACCAGTGACCATGGTGGTCAGCGATCGCCTGTGGCATCCAAGCCATAGGCGATGTAACTGCTTAGAGAACCAGGTGTTGCTTACCAGCGCAAGACAATGCTTTTCAAAATCAGGGAGGCTATTTCCAGTTACAGCAGACTGCCCTAAAACAGAAAGAGACACTACTCAACGCCAACGACATGTGACTTGTCACTACACTAGTGTCACTAGTCTAGTGTAACGACTATCACGTGTCGTTGGCGTTGACCGACAGAATGACATAAATCAGGGTAGAGTTCAGGAACGCAGCCACCTCGCTAAAAGGCAAGACTTCGCAAGATTACGTGAGACGTTGCCGTGTATTTTAAATGAGAACATGTGATTTTGGTTAGATTTTAGAGAAGACCTAGCGGGTTCCAGCGTTATTCTTGACGGTACGAACCCTATCCACCAGTTTCCGGGTTTTTCGAGGTTGCAGGTTTTGAGAACGTCTTTTACAAGACATCTAAAGGGACTATCACAGGGTACATGTCAATTTTGTTGGATATAAAACAGAACAAACACTCACCGTAACATACGGTATGCCTTGAAACTGTCAATTTGTTTTCACCATTTCAAACCTCTGCGCGATAGTTACAGCGATCGTAGTTTTCTTCGGAAACTGCGCCATCTAGTATCCAACTCGATTTTCTTTGGAGTAATATTATTGGACAATGGAACCTGAATATTGTAACGTGCACTTTAATTGGTTGCTTCTATACCTTAAAGCAAGCCGTTATAATGAGAGACTAAAGAATCTCGAGAAATATCGTGTCGGTCCCATGGTGTAATGGTTAGCACTCTGGACTTTGAATCCAGTGATCCGAGTTCAAATCTCGGTGGGACCTCATTAATTTTCTTTTCTTTTTTTGCTAAACCTCGATTTGTAAAAGTTTACATGACTGTCATTAACGCTTTAAATGTGAACTACATATGTGTAGATATCAGATAATGATGTTCCTTTGCATTTCATCATTGGTGAGAACTCAGTCGCTCAGCCATCTGCTGGTAAAAGTCGAGATTTAATTTTATGCAGACACAGATGGCGCTCTACGGGATAGGCTACGTTTCGGGGCCCGCAAAAGTGAATACTGTTCTTTGTTAGCCGCAACTTTATGATTGTCTAGTGAGTGGGATACACAAACTCACTTACAGAGACCAATTACAGTTACATTCCTACGTTTTAAATCAGTAAAAAAAACGAAAGGAGCATTTAGGAATCAGGATTTTTTACTCTCACTAAACTGCTGCACTGACATGATTCTACTGCACGCTTACCAACAAAAGAACATCGAAAATGTCGGTTATGCTGCTTCGGGCAGGGCTGGGGTTCTGTGCCCTGTTGCATGAAACAGTCCCAAACAGGTACTTAACCAAGTTCCCTAAATCTAATGTGTATTGGCTCGTGAAAACACTGACTGAGCCTAATTCTTACTAGCCCAATTTCTGGCGTTTATCATATTCTCAGTATTCATTGAAAGTAAGTGGGGATTGTTTCATGCAAAGCCCCTGAATTAAGGACTAAATCCCAAATTGTGTTGATTGAATTAAGGGTTCTGTTATTAGTAATATTATTAGAAAATGTCATTAGTCAAAGAGGAGCTCTTGATAATGGCAAAATGACAAAAACTTTACATATGTGAGTTATGTACGAAAGAAACATGTGATACATTTAGGGACTACTTAGTTCTAAGTCCCTGATGGGGACTGTTTCATGCAACCGGCCACAGTTGCCTGATAACTTTCATTGCGAATTGATGAAGACCATGCGATGAAAGAACTAATTACGCAGTCGCGTCGAAACCATTTTCCATATTGGTTTGGCAAATGGCCCGGCGAAATCGGCAATGAGGAGGTTACGAGAGAATTCAAGTATTACAAGATGAAATTTAAGGTCCTCTAAATGAATTTCTGATGTAATTTTAGCCCAAAATTCTATTCAACATAAATTCAAATATTTTCAAATTAAACTGAGTTTGCCATGAATGTTTAGTTTAATTTCCATTGTTGGTGGCGCACCAGCACCCGGGCCAATTGTGTGCGTTAGCGAGTGACAGCTGACTCATATAAACATATATTAAATGTATACATGTAGGTTCTAACTCAATTGCTACCATATATAATTAAGTTTCCGCGTAAAGCTCGCCCACATTAAAAAATAAAAGTGGTCAAAGGGAACAAACTGGGATATTTAAGGTTACGAAAAATTTTTATGTAAGCAATATTTTTCAACTGACCAAACTCCCCTTCATGTTCTAAGTTGATCGGTGAATCTACATGTATATGTATAACCCACGGATAAGCCATAAGGTTGCGGATGCAAACCTAGTCACAATCAAAGTCTTGCTCCCATTACAGATGAGAGGAAAGCATTGCTATTGCCCGTCACTAGGCATCGGTTGACGAGCAATGCTGAGGTCTGGGAAATAAAAAATTGTTTAATGAATAATGTGTAGGTTTTTGTGTTCAAACGACCCCGCAAGTGGTTTGTCATTTACTCGATTGCTATTCTATTACAAATCTGCATTTTGTTATCCAATCGTGTAAAAATCAACTCGTTTACTGCCACCCGAACGTGTACGCAAATACATATGCTCAAGTCTCAGGAATTGTGGAGTTGTTTTCGTCTACCATGTTGAATGTGTACATGCGTTTCCCAAAAAGTAGACGGTAGAGTACGGCCTGTTCAAAACATAATCTAAACGACTCTATGTCCAAACTGAAACGCAGTAAAATTCACTTGTCGACGTCATAAATTTATAACCGAGCGATGTTTTTGTCATACATGAAAAGAATCCTACGTTTGGCTAACCGGTCGCCAGATTGGGCAACTCCCCACTGGTTTGCGCACCTCAGAATCTGCCTGTTCGATCAAAAACACCGTACTGTTGTGGTTAATTAAATCACTTCTGAGGCTGTTGATGTTATCGTTCTCTAGATAATAAAGCCCACCATAAACACACTGGGGGCGACAATAAGCTTTTTAAATTTTTGTTTTGAAAGTTGTAAACAGCATATTAGACGTTATTAGGTTTTTGAATTTTGAAAACTGTTGAAGAAATGTTACTTTTACAACATAAAACGTTTGCTGAATGTTGCAATATGTCCACCATTAACTCTCCTGGGTGTTCAACATAATTGGGCCAATTACCAAACCACCAGGCAGCAATTGGATTTTCGCCGGGACGTAACCAAACATCGTACAATCTCCTGGCATGATCTGTACAGGCCTAAAGCACGAAGGAAAAATCGCCTTTTTGTTTACTCACCCTAGTTTTCAGCACCACGCTAGTAGGCTACGTACGGGCCCTACGCGCTCCATGCCGCGCACCCCGGCAGAAGGTGCTTGCGACCGGGGGTCTCGAACGAGCCCCCATTTGGCGAAGTGAGCAATACTGAGTCCAAGAAAACGACACAGCAGTCCACTAAAAAGGCAAAAACTACTAAAATTCGAGCCCCCTCCATTTTTAGGCTGGGTGCGCGCACGCCCCCAACTCGAAACCCTGCACTCGACTTATTCGGCGCCGTTATCGTTTTCAGCTACAAATTGCACGTGATATATTTGTCCATTTAGCTGATGCCAAAGATACCGGCCATTTTCAATTCAGGTCTCGCTTCTATTCATTTCAAGGCCTCATGTAACTATGCGTGAACCGAATTCTGCTTTAACTGTTGTAGACAGCTAGGCCTACACATATTCGTATGCATGTACTTAAGTATATGTGCATAGATTTATTTTTGGATCACCAGCCGCCTTGTTTATTTGGTGCTCCCTCACGTCTGCCGAGTTTTACCATGATGCAGGCCTACTTGGTACTTGCCCCCAACGTCCCGGCCTGCGCAACGACCCGATGGACTTGGCGAAAGAGAATCATAATTTATGTGACCTATATTTTTAATGCATGTAGAACCCTAAGGCAGCGGGATATACATGTAGTAAAGGTCTGGGCATCTCGCGGTGGTAAACAAGGCAGACTATTTTAGCACAGGCAGTGTTGCGTATGAGACTTTGACTGTGCACAACTAACCAGCGTCATGTCAGGCAACATTTGTAGAAATTTCTGTCTGAACACCACTGCTCATGGGTTCGCGAGAGCCGCCAAATCGAAAGGATTGAGACGGATTGTGTGGATATTTTTCATCGTTTTCGCTACAGCTGTAATTTTAGGGCACTTCATAATGCGGATTCAGCAGTTTGCTTCCTTCCCCACGAACCTTCATATGAGTTATCATCGAGCTGAATTTCTGCATTTCCCGGCTGTGACCGTTTGTGTGACGTAAGTAGCCGCAGACTATGAGTTAAATGAATCGATTCTCAGTTGCCGATCGAACCAGGCCGTGGTAAGTTAGACTCCCGCCGGGCCAGGGTATAGCCAGCTAGCTCTTCCTACGTTCTCAACAATAAAATATCATTGACTGTTGAGAGACAGTATCGTCTGTAAGTCGCCTAATTTCACATGTACAATTTATGGTAGGCCCTTCATGATCATTGGATAGTCGTCCGCAGGCCGTGATCTGGAGGGCCAAGGGAGTCTGGACCCCACTTTCCTTTGATTTTAGTGATATCATATATCTAGAATTGTTGACTTGGACACCACTTTTAAAAATCTTTAATCCGGCCCCCTCAATCCGGGATCCGCCACCTGATGCCAGGATTCTCTAGTGTCCTTTCACCGACAATTATAACTTATGGAGGTCGCCAAGGTTTCGAACATCTTATGCCTTGCTTCGGGCTGATGCCGATCCGAAGAGTTTAATTGTAGCAGACGTGTTTTCCTATTGTATATGATCTGCCGACAGGAGATTATCTCATAGATCATTGGGAACGCAACTAGGTTAGGTATCGGTATCAAAAATCTCAGAAAGTCGGTATTATTGACGCGATCAAAAATCGTCAATCCGTTTACGTAAGATCTGCCGTGCATCGATGGCGGCACAGCACTGGAATAACTGGGGAGGGGGGGTATGGTCCCCCAGCCCCCTATGGTGCACCGCCTTTCACCACATATTTAACCTTGACATTAGCCCACGTGACTCTTTCTGCTTACTTAGTCTTTACTGTTATGTCTTGTGCTTTGTTTTTATTTTATTGAATTGGTAAAATATTGTTTTATGAACATACTGGCATCTTACTTTGTTTCCCGTCAACTCCCAGTAGTTTGTTTGCAGGTCCTCTTCGTCTCCGTTGGTGTCTGCTGTCGAGAAATCGGCTCTTCAGTGCAGTTTTGGCGGTAAATCATGTCCGATAGAGGTACGGTTCAGTCATCATTTTGTATTATATTATTTTTCTCAACATCATTCGTTTGTTTCTCATGCAATGCTTGTCTATTCCAATCGTCACGTTCATCCCGTGAACCACACTTATCTCCACGTTATACTAATCCGAGAAAGCATGAGGTGCAATGAATCAAAACAGGTGTGGTTCGTGTGGAGAGAAGAAATGCCTATCCATATGAGATAAAAATTGCAGTGCACTTTTACAGAAATAAAGTTCGTGAGAAAATGATTGTGTTTGAGTACAGTACGTGTTTAGAGAGAGGAGAAGACAGAACATCGTGTAACTGTCGTGGGCGGCGCACCATGGGGCCTATGGTCCCCTACTTATTCCAGTGCTGTGCCGCCCATTGCATGGGCAAGGGTGGCGCACAACATTAGCGGCTGGGGGACTACAGACCTCCACTTATATCAATGCTACGGCGTCAATGATAATGCGCATGCGTTCCTACAGCAGGGAAGAGAAAAAGCACCAGTGTATCGGGGTTAAAGGCCACTGCAGACAGAGGGCCTCAAGTAAACGATAGTTGAGTTAATTACAAAATTCACTTTAGCGTGGAAATACAATTGAATGATCCAGCCACTAGTTCACCCAGCTGTTGCCACCTTTACGGGAGCTGTCAACTCAGCTACATGTATCTTTCACTTAAAGGGACACTAAACCCTGTTTTGATGTTTTCCACCAATCCTCGTTCTGTCACCTGCTAATGTATCATTGGCGTCAACCTTGAATGATAAAACCATGGTTTGACTAAAAATGCTTACCCCCAATCTCACAAATTCGACATTATGGTCCTGTTCGGTGGTCCTTTTCACAGTTGCAGTGTAATTCGATAAAATGTGCCACGCTTGGCCGTTTGCAGAGTTTGAAAGGAATTTTCAAACTTTCCTTAAAACTTTTGAGGGTTTTCGAGGGTTGCAGAGCATTATTTCCTTCCAGAGAACGAGATGGGAAAGTCGTTTTTAGTATTTTTATAGGTCAAAAGCGGGTATGATATCCTTTTGAGTGAGATAGCTGAGCTTAGTAAATCTCCGTCTGTGGCACCCTTTGGGCTCAACCTAGTTTGACTGTCTGCTATTAAGGAATTTCGGGCCAAATAAGCCAAGCTCTATAATTATTTACAGAGTATCAAGGAATCACACACCAGTTTGGGTCCTTGCATTACCATCAACGCTACCTCGGACGGGAAACATGGACAATCACAGGGCTCCGATGGTGTCGCTGGTTTACACCTTCAGTTAAATCTGAATACAGTTAGTTATAGCTTCAATGTTATTATGACTTAAATTAGTCGACAAATGTTCAGAAATATTGATTAAATTAGAAAAAAAAACGAAAGGAAGACCAATGAAAATTGAAATGTGACACAAAGCATCTGTACAAATTGGTCCTGTCCTCAGCGTTGAAATCTTTATATATGTCACATAAAGGTGAAATGATAACAGGCATTATGAAAGGAATACAGAGTAAATTAATATTGGATGAACAAGAAGTGGCAAGAATGAGGTGAGAATTTTTCTGTATTTGTCCTCGTTGACCTTTGAGCCAATAGCAGGAGATGAAGGATTCTGGGATAGCTGCGTTCCAAACAGCACGTCCATCATTTGTACAAAAACGATCTCGGTGTGGAGGTCATTTCACATTTAGCACTCTTTCAAGCTGTCAGAAGATCAATTCACTATAGTTGCGGGTGAGCAGGTCACATCTATCGAAGTCAACCACCTGCTTACTAGTGCAGTGCAGACGCCCGCCTGAGGCACACTTTCTGAATAACGTAGCCTACAACTCGTATCCCACACTGGAATGCCCGGACATTGAATTTTTGCTCTCCCTAAAAGGACAATAGGAAACCTTTTTTGGGATCAATGCATGGCCGGCGCAACATAGGGGGCTGGGGGGACTACAGCCCCCCACTTTTTTCAGTGCTGCGCCGCCCATGCAATGTCAACAACGGGGATTGGACATTATACACTCTTTATAGGTGCAGGGTGTCGGGTCGGGCAACTAGCGTGACATGCTACAGATGCGACCGTAAAACGCATCTCTTTTGACCCTGTCCTTTTTGCGGTAGCATATTTATTATTACTGCTATGAACTCGCAGGCTGTCAAAAATCCCTGAATTGTGGTTTAGAACATCAATCATGGTTGTAAAATTGGTTGATCCTTGAAATTAGGCCAAATTGGCATAATTTGTTCTGGTCAGTATTATCAAACATTGATTTGATCATGGGATAGTTCATAGTTATCCATATTTTCAGAACTAAAAAGTCACATGTTGCCTGCCAAAATGAATCAGGATCCTCCTTTTCACCCTAGAGTTGTTTGACGTCAGCATATGAAGCACTGGGGTTTCAAAATGAGTAGGGCGTAGACCCAGAACCAACTAGGCCATGTTTTGGTATTTGCGGTAATTTCTGGACGTGGAAAGGACTGATGGTTCCTATTGGTTGAGACCATTCTTGGTTTAATCACGTTGGCATTTTTGGGTGCCTTGTGCATGACATCAAGGTGTAACGAAGCATCAGTCTTTCGTATAAACCACCGCTTATACGTGTATGGATCAATCAGGTACTAATACGGGAAGACGTCACGTGATCTAAATCAAGTATTCAGGTTTGGAAGATTGCACAAGAGGAGAGTTTCATAGCAATTGTTGACGATATGAAACAAAATTCGTGTATCTGTAGGGAAACTGTTTGAAAGTAACCCTTTTTCTACATCGCCAGTGCACAAACGGAGTCAGCAATGAGGGAGTGCAGGTCTCGTACAGTCATTAACAACAGTAGGCCTGTAAAATATTACATTTTTGTACACATTAAAGTCTGGGAAGTGACAGTTGTGAATTCCTTTTGTACATTTGTGGAAATTAATGGTGAACGGTCGCTTTATGATCCTGGTTTCAATTCTTAGGTCAGGACAGGTGACTTGTTCCATATTGGCAAATAAATCGTTTGTAAAGAGACGAACAACTAAAATGTTTCTCAGTTGGACTTTTCACTGTTGGATATTTTCAACTTCATCTAGTTTTCCTTTTTTGTAACGCCATTATAAAGTTGCCATTATATACGGAAGAAATGAAAAATGCGAGGCCTGTACGTTCCCTGTCGTTGAATCTTGATGAGTTGTGCTGAAATGAGCGTACTTACAACTGTACATATCATGACTGCAGTCTGTTGTTGATTCTATTTGTAGACTGAATCCAGCATCGTTTTTGAAGTTCATCCAACGGACGAACCACCACGAATGGAACTCAAGCGTCTGTTTTTAGACCCTGGGCTTCAGGCTTCAGTGCCCGTATCCTTAACTCAAGTATGTAAAAGCGTATTTTAAGGACCCTTTAGCCGGAACTTTTTGAAAGTATGTACATGCGCGCACCCAGCTGGGGAGGGTTGGGGACTCGAGGGAGTTGGAAGGAGCCCCCCTCCCTTTGGTGATAAAGGCAAAAAAGTCCGCCTGAGAGAAACAAAAAGTAGAAAACGAGACAAAAGTCCACTAAAAAGACAGGAATTCGCCAAATGCACAATTCATAGCTATGAATGTACCCCGTTTTCATTTTCTTCCATATTCTCAAAAATTCTTGAGTTCCTTATTTTTAGCTTGGTGCCAGCATGACGTAGATATATTTTTGTACTTTGACGCGGATAGCTCATAGCAGAATGCATGCACAAAGCCGACTCGTTGATAATTGAAATACAATAAAGTGTGTACAACATAATCCCCACAACTCATTGCTCCTTCTTCAAATTATTAGGAGGAAAACAAATTAACAAATAATAGCTTGAATCTTTAGGTAGGCTAAAATCCCAGGGATTTTAGTTGTTATAATCCAAGGTTGCAAACATACATTTATGAAAAGTTCATTGGTTAAAAGAGCTACCCAACAACTTGCCCGATGTCTATGCCACCGGCGTGTGCTCGTTCTTAACTTGAGCACAAATGCGTGCACTTAGAGTTTGCAAAGTAACAAAATATCAGGTCGAAATTTTACGTGAAAAGTCGCACTATAACTCGCTATAGGTTCAGAACTCTTCTGACTTAAAATGACCAATGCACGAACTAGACGAGCATTCAGGGCTTATTCAAATTTGAAATGGTTCGTTTCAGTACCATAATCTGCCCGCCCCATACGGCGACTGCGAGGACAGGACGCTTAAACACTTCACTAAATACTCAGTACCTGGGTGTATCGCGGAATGTTTGTTTGAGAAAGTAGTTAAGGACTGTGAATGCGCACCGCCTCGTTTGTCAGGTGAGATCGTGTCCATCCGTCAGTCACCCTGCCGGCACCAGATACAAAAATGTAGTTTACCTTCGTTTCCTGCGGGCACATTCGTATTTAACGCAAATTGATGTTTACGATTGTCTATAAAATTGGCGAATATGGAAGATTTTGTCGTCTGTTCATGTAAGGACTCTCATTAAGATTCATTGAACATATATTAGAGTGAAACAGGCAACTGATGGAAAGCGCCCTCTGTCGTTTTTGTCTTGCTTTACAAGTGCCTCCTCCACAGATATGTTACAGTTCATCGTTCTGGACAGGCTAAGACCAGCCGCTACAGCTGTATTCAGCTGATCAGTGGAATACCATTGTTATGAGGTGTTCCCTACGCGAATGATACGCAAAAGTTTAGCTTGTGTGGTCATATGCGTTGTTTATCTTGTATGGTGAAATTTCTCTAGGATGTGTGTGAACTTGCTCTTTCGCGGGTGGCCGCCTGAAGGCTGGAAGGGAGGTGCACTATGTCTATTTCTGTTGGTTGATTTCGTTCTATGTAATGTGACATATCCGTCTCTTCGTTAAATGGCCAGTCTAAAATATATCTGTCTTGGACTGATTTGGAAACGAACAGCCGAAAACAAACTTTAGTGCTGTACTTATGTTTATGTACTGCCTGTAAACTTTTGTCTCTACCTCTGTATGTCCTCTGGCATTATGGTGAGCTCATACAATGGTTGATCTACCATCAAGTGCTTACGAAATCAGAAAGGTTTTGTCAAGTTGTATATCTGGTTATTGACGATTTGCTCTTTTTCTGTCGTATAGGTGACGCTGTTCGGACGTGTACAAGTGCTGCCGAGCAATCTTGTCTTAATGGTGTCCAGGGTATGACGTCTTTTTACATTTCATCAAATCACTTTACGGCACTGTTTTTTATCAGCTCATGCTGTATTTTTCTTAAGTACGAAATCGTTTAGAATAACGTGGCCTGACCATGTTTGCTAAAATTTCCATTACTTGCCTTGAACAAGTAGTCAGATGATTCAGAACTAAAAATGTTCGCCTGCAGCTATTTGCGTAATACCTGCGTAATCTAACTTCTGATTGGTTCAAAACACAATCACTACCATGCCTTGGATGCGTTGTTTGAGAAAATTACTTGTCTAACTTGAACTTTGATTGGTTGTTCCCTCGATATTGCGCGTGGTTGTAGCTACCTGCAAGTGTCAAATCCTTTGCGGGAAACGCCCAAGTCCGTTAATTCCTGTGGTTGGTGCTACCCTCGGCTCATACGCACTCTCAAAAATGTTAATTCTCGAGTGAGTTGTCTCATTTTTTGCTTTGTGAGTAAGGTCGTGAATAAATGACTTTGTGAAATAACTTGTTCAGAGTTATTTTATTGTTCCAGTTCTAGAATCTTACAGCTATTATGCAATAAATATCGTTGTAAGTGCTGGATAGTTTTTTGATTTAAATGTTTAAATAATGCTCAAACTTTCAGACACCATTAACAAGGCCGTTGGCGACTACTGCAGCTGTCCCGAATCTTGCCGCTACACTGTCTATGATGCAAAATTGTCTTATCGCAGGTTACCAAAAAATCAGGTGGACAGGTAACAGTGTGTCTGACCTAAAATTTGTTTCATTTAGGCCTTGCAACTACCGCAGATAACGTTTTAATTTGCAAAATTGTGTTCCAAGGATTAACAACCTTGTCGAGCATATCTGTAAATACCTAATTTACAGACTGATCGCGCGTCTGTTGTATCTAGTGATGTGTCAATGACTATGCTGCTCATGTGCCAACACCATTATCTTATATACCGTATCGCCGCGCCTTTGGGCTATGAGCATCATACCTTTTTTCGCGGTTTTTTTACCCAAGTGGTTCGTATATTGGCGCTTGCGCTTATGTTTCGCTTATAAGCCCAGGTAATGTGTCTTGCATAGACCCATACATTAACTCGCATGTAGACGCACCTGCTGTGCCTCCCGATTTCAATTTTTTGACGTTTCCTCCGTTTCTTTGGAGTTCCTTGCCGTTTTTCAGAAAGAAAGGTAAACAGTTGTCTATTACGCTGTGAGGTACACACATAACTTTTCCAGAAATTTTAATAGTCATTGTTTTCTGATGAGGCTTTATCCTAGCTTCGAAGTGTTACCAGACCTGCAACATCTCGTTACGTCAGAGACCTTGCAATAGCTAGGTCAGAATCTACCAACGTTTTTCTTCCAGTAGTAAAACGGAAAGGTAAAAGCCTATAATTAAGTAGTCTTGTATTCACCTGTAGGGAGACGACAGTGATCCTCGACGTGTTTTTTGAAAGCCAAAAGTATCTTGTTCTGGAGCAGACAGCAACGCTGACTGTCAATGACATGATTGGTAAGACTTTGTTGAGTAGTATTGAAATGAGATGAAGTAGCGTAATAGTGTACCTGAGATGAAGCTTCTTTGTCACTCCTCGCAATACCAAGAGGTCGCTAGTGTTTATGGTTGGCGTTAGTACATGTAATCATTGGTAGGTCTACCAGTGGAACATCACCCTGGCCACGTATCATGTTATGAGCACCTACGACAGATCTTAGTATAGTAATGCCGAAAAAGGAAAGACTAGAGGAAATTAGATTCTGAGCTTGGTCCTGTATAAGGTCTTGTCAGGGCTCAGTGCAGGTGTACTTGGCTATTCTTTATTACTTTGATGAGCCGTTGTAAAGGTTCAATACAAAGGGAACAGTTCAAATATAAGGTTTAGAACATTGGACTTACACCGAATTGTTCATTTCTGTCTTAAACAAGACAGAGCTATTTTCTTTTTCCAAAGAATGCGTCCTTCATTTGCCTGGTTTCTAGGGAGGATGGACGCACTTCTAAGTTGTCGACAAACAAGTACTCCAGCAATTATGCTTCAAAAAACTCGAATCTTATTTCAGCTGGCCTCGCTGCCCTGATTATCGCCATGTCTGGCGTCAGTGTACTTACGATGATAGAGTTCTGCGAGTTCTTCATTGACTTGTGTGTGGCGTTCTGCTGCCGGAAGCAGAAAAGTCACAGCAAGGCAAAGGACGAAATAGGAAATGACAGTGCACCGTCAACTGAGCATAAACTGACACAGGACGCGGAAATTTGAAGTAACTCCCAGCTGCTCGCAATCTGATAACGAACTGCCAGATGAAACGGACTGCATGGTTTTCAGATTTAACATCTGACTTCTTACTCGTGTCGTTCGTTTCATGCAGCCCAAAATGCACGTGTTCACTATCAGTTTACAAAGCCAGGATAATTTGTGCCAACTGGAACTTTATTGTCAAGTCTCGCTTAATTCTGAAATACGCTGTTCAAAGTGAAACGTAGTGTAGTGTTGTTATAGCATATTGGCGCGCCCTCTTTTGTTGTGGTTCTGTTTTTCGTCACCTTTCCGGCTTGCTTATTTATGCTTGACTGGATTATAATTAGGTTATACATGTTTAGGACCCTAGGAAAATGTTCAGTTTTACTAATTTGTGAACACCATTACTCAGATATGAGCAGTTCATCTACATATAGTACTGTCGTTTTTTAAAGTGTACATGTATCATTTTTGGATAAAGGGCTACTCCCATAATAGGATTTCATCTTGATAGCGTTGAATGCTGGTCCCGGCTGACCTGCACACATCAACCCTCGGTCCCTCTCCGCTCACCTGTGGAGATGAAGCAATGGCTGTAGTTGTTGCAACTACTAATTATGAACACGCAACATACGGAAGTGATCATCAAAAAATATTTTTTCTCTGCCTCTTCAATTTCCTAGAGTTGGGTATGTATGAATCACTATCCAACAAGTCATGTTTTCTGAACAGCCCTGCCGAACATTTCCTGGAGCGGGCTTTGGAAGCAGAAACGAGTCCAATTTCCTGGCAAGCGGGGCTTGCACGAGGAAAGTTTCCCGCCTTGACAGTCGATTTTGCCGTATGTTGCAACTGAAAACGTTCCTCAGTCCTCAAATAACATGGTTAAACTTTGGCGGGGGGATCATTTCGTTTGATTTGATGACGTCATAGTATCAGAACATCAAATAAAGCTGAATACTTAAATGTACTTATCGTATGGTTTTATATCAAATTAACACAAAAATAACAGGAACCACAACTGGGAATCGAACCACAGGTCTCTAGATTGCCGGTCTAGTGCTCTTACCACTGAGCTACTGAGGGTCCCATGTCAGTGCTATTGCTGTTTTCATCCTACTGTTTGGTATGTCATCAGTCAACCAGTTATCAATGTATTTTTTTCTCTTTTTCTTGCAAAATGTTCCAGTGAGAACAGTGAGGATTTACCTTCTGCTTACCATCTTCCACACCTTGTACGTTGACTTCATGTACAAGTCTTCAATGATACAGGAGACCCGTAGGAAGGTTAACTTATTGGGTAGGTAACAGACAATTTCACATTATCAGTCGGTCTCCTGTGTATGTTACAAATTCCGCAGTTATCACGTAATCTGACTGTCCAAATCACGTTTGCATACCCAGTCACCCCCAAGTTCGCACCTGTGCTTTCTGTCGACCTGCTCTAAGGGCACTGGTCAGTGTTACTGCCCCTCCTCTCCACAACTCGGGATCCTGGGTCTGTCCCTGAACCAACGAATTCAGTATCATGCGACCACTATGAACCCAACATATGGTATGACGGTAAAATAACGAATAATAAACGACGTCACAAAAGAACGTAAAACGTCGTTTAGTTGACGTTGCCGATTTTGCTTTGAAACATGGCGAGTTACAGGAGTACGCGCATGTTCAGGAGAACTGAATGTTCTAATGGATTATCTGGTGCCGGGTGGCACAGGTACAGTGCATTTGTACCTCGACAGACGAAAGTATCAATAGATCGACAACAGGTAACTAAGGACGATATCAACGTCTTTATAGAACACCGCGCTCAAACATTAAACGAGATGCTGAATGATGAGAATTATTTGATTTCCTCCGAAACAATAGAGCAGTGGCTATCTGAAATTGATATTAAGGACAGGAGGAAAACGGGAAAATGTGAGATCGCGGGACAAATAAAAATATACGTACCGACAGGGCTGCGTGACGTAGATGCTGACGACGAGGACGTACAAGAAGAAGAGGCAATACGTGGGTGTGATTATTCTGAGCCTACCCTTTACTGTAGAAGACAATTTCATTCTCTATTAGATATTTTATCAAATGCTTTAAACAAGGGACAGTCGCATTTTGGTCAAGCGCTCTTTCGTGAGGTTTGCTGCATGCTAAAGGAGTCAGTGCGGGCTGATGCGTTCGCTATATACTCGAAGCAAGAAAATCGGAAGGTTTTCTTGACATGGAAGTCGGATGATTTCGTCGAGGATGAGCGGTTACTGGAGATTGCGGGATCTGTTACTTCCTGCGGTAACATCACAGCAGTTACAGACTCAAATAACCAGGATAGCAGTATTATGTCTGTGCCAATAGTTGGAGCAGATGGCGACGTGACAGGAATAGTTCAGCTTACAAGAACAAATACTTGGATAAGAGAGTTTACGGACATAGACCATGTGATGTCAAATTTTATCATTGGATGGACGGGGATTGCGCTGTCTACTGCTGACGATTGCAAGGAAATGCTTAACCATAACCATCTTAATGAATACCTCGTGGAGGCCGTAACAGATCTGATTAGAAATATTGATCATCAAGAGACATTTATGGGCAAAGTGATATCATTTACCAAGGCACTCGTCCAAGCTGAACGATGCAGCCTCATTTTTGTGGATCAAGACAAATTTGACCTATACGCTGACTTGTTTGATGAAGGGAAATTTGACGAGGACGGTAATCCTGTTTACGATACAAGCAAGCGGATGAGGTTTCCTCTTGGGTTGGGCATTGTAGGGGAATCCATTGAAACAGGACAGGTCATTAATGTCGAAAACGCGAGCAAGGACTACAGGTTCAGTGAAAGGATTGACATGGTAGCGGGCTGTGACAGCAATCAAATACTGTGCGTTCCGATTATTCTGAATAACGAAAATGTCTACGGCGCAGTGGAAGCAATAAATAAGATCGGAGCCACGAGGTTCACGGAACGCGACGAACTGTCACTGACAAATTTTGCCGTTTACATCGGCATGGTGGTGAACTACATGCAAGTGTACAGCAAAATGAGGCGTGATATTATCATGGCGGACGTGGCCGCTGAGCAGTTACGATATCACATGTTTCACCGATGTGAGGAAGCATACTCCCGTTTTCTTCCCACGATTAACGCCGCTTTGTCACTGCCCAGAAATTTTGAAACCGTGTCCTACTATCCTCCGCCCGAGATGTCGAAGGAGGAAATACAAGACGTCGTCCACTACATGTTGCTCAAAACATTCGACAAGAACATTTTCGATTTGAAGTCTGTAATAACTGGAATAATTCTCATTCGAGAGAATTACCCATACTACCCATATCACAATTGGAGGCACGCCATGTGTGCAACGCATTGTTGCTACCTTCTTCTTAAGTTTATGGAACCCACTCTGTTCACAAAGACAGAGAAACTGGCCTTCTTTTTTACTGCGCTTGCTCACGACATGAATTACAAACGAGTTACAGGCATTAAAAGAGACGAAAGAATCGCCTACTGCTTCTCCACACCTTTCGGGGACAGCCATCATTACCACACGTTGGTTCACATATTAAAGGTAAGGATTTCCAAACTCTGATGCACTTACAGATATACACAGGCTTTGATAAAGTTTGCAAAATGTTCAGCTTACCCTCTACTCGCAATTTTGCAGTGCAAGAGTTACCACAGGGTCTGTATACGTTTCATAGGTGCCAGTAGAACTGGTTCTCCAACTGACCCAAAGATACTATGAATAAATGAGTGGACGCTGTTAAGTTTGCACGCACTCAACTCAGTTTGCAACATGTAGGTTTCAAAATAAACTTCTCTACGCTAATTTATACTTCTTGACGAATGAAAGCGCGCCTGAACTGACGTATATAGAGATTGTTAATGCTAGCATCGGTTTTAACACTGACCACATTTTGTCAAGACCTCTAATTCTTCTTTGACTGATTGTTTAACGGAGCTCTTCCCCATATTGAGTAATGAATCGCCAGCTTGGTCCGAGTAACCCGTAGACAGTTTCACTGAAACTGGCCAACTTTGCTATTTTATTGTGACACAAGTTAGGCTCTACTTGGCATTTCTTGATTTGTAAAAATTGGCTAAAGTTTTGAGGAAGTTATGAGAAAATATAGGATAGTCGGGTTATTCTGAAACGGATTGAATCAGTTTAAATAGAATTGTTAATCGGTAGACGAATTAAAATGTATCGTATCAAACACACAACCGGTAATTAATTATTACTTCGATTTCCATTTCAGTGCAATGACATTTTCAGAGCTCTTGACCCGGATGAATACAGAGAGGTTCTTGTTGAACTTAAGGATGACTTCGAAGCTCTCGATCAAGAAGCCATGTACGAGAACCTGCGATTCGCCCAATCTCTATTGAAAACGTCTTCATTTGACTTGAAAATTCCTAGGCATAAGCAGATTTTCAAAGGCCTCTTCATTGTGACCTGTGACTTGTGCACAGCGTTTAAACCTTGGAAGTACCACATGAAAGACATAGTTCTCGTTACCAGGGAAATTGGGCGCTTGAGCGAGCGAAACAGTAGCTTGAAACTCATGTCATCACCATTATCGTCCTATCCAAGGATCACAAAGAAAAAAGTTCCAACGCTAGTCTTGGTTTTCATGAAAGAATGTGTTCAACCTCTCATCAAGGTGATTTCCACCGTGTGTCCTAATCTAGCCTTCTTGCAAGACTTAGTCGAGGCCAACCTTCAAAACTGGAAAAGACTTGAAAACCAAGAGGCGGAGATTGAACGTACGTGACAATGTTGCATTTATTGTTTGTATTTTTCGATACATCTTAAAGTGATAAGAAAATTTCAAAACACTGTAATTTCTTATGGTGAATAAAATTGTGACCAATTACGCGCTTGATTGTAACATTCGATTGCAATTATAGATATAACAGATTGTTACATGGCGAAGTCCTTATACCCGTTATCTAGAGCCCGAGTGGATTTTGAAGAATTATCGCCCGAGGGACGTTAGCCTCGAGGGTGATAATTCTCCAAAATCCACGAGGGCTCTAGATAAGGGGGATAACGACTGAGAACATGTAATAATCTATTTATACCACATACCGAACCAGAAACATTGCAATGAATCGATCTACCTTTTTAGACTCGCCTCGGTTTTGTAACTACTTTCTCTGTCAGAGGCCCGGGTGTCGGAGGTCGTGACCTTTTAAGAAAAGCCGAGCTAATTTTGTCAAATAATGCTTTTACTCAAAACCAATTGAAAATTTGAACAAAATAGAAAAAAGTGAATATATAAACTAAGGTTTAGCAACTATCATAGCTTACTACACATTTTATCACGCTAAGCTTCGACCTGGAAAATATCGTCTGCTAAAGTAGGTTACCACTCACCACTAGTAACTGAATATAATGCTCAAGTCAAAGGATCCCGACGAAACGATACCCGTATTCAAATTGGAGATCGGTGATTTACAAGTGAGAGAACACGAGAGAAAAATTTCACTGAATTAAAATATCGTTTTTATGGAAATTAAGCGTATTGTTTTTCATAGCGTATAAATGTCGGTGCAATGCCCTTTGCTGAACATGCGATTGTTGCGCGTGCTCACTTAAGTATTTTATTTTCACGTTCGATGACCTCAGCTGTTGAGTGGTGTATTGGTAAAATCAGCAACTCGAAGCTTCGAGGCCCGGGTTAGAATCCGGCCTCGGTTTCCCGCCAAACTGTCATCTCACTAGTGAGATAACTTCATGGGTTATTACACGGTTGTATCTGCCATTCGAGGCTAATATTATGGTATAAACATAGATTATTACATGGCGAAGTCTAACGCCCCTCGGGCGATAATTCTCTAAAATCCACGAGGGCTCTTGATAAGGGGGATAACGGCTGAGAACATGTAATAATCTATTTATACCACATACTAAACGAGAAACATTGCAATGAATCGATTTACCTTTTCTGACTCTCCACGGCTTTGTAACTACTTTCTATGTCAGAGGCCCGGGGTCGGAGGTCGTGACCTTTTAAGAAAAGCCGGCTATTTTTGTCAAATAATGCGTTTACTCAAAACCAATTGAAAACTTAAATATAATAGAAATAAATGGAATTTATAAATTAAGGTTTACCAACTATTATAGCTTAAAACACGTTTTTTTCACGCTAAGCTTCGACCGGGAAATTATCGACTGCTAAAGTAGGTTACCACTGGTAACTGAATATAATTCTCAAGTCAAAGATCCTGACGACACGATACCCGCATTCAAACTGGAGATCGGTGATTTGCAAGTAAGAGGACATGAGAGAAAAATTTCACTGAATTAAGATATCATTTTCATGGGAATTGTGCGTCTTATTTTTCGTAGTGTATAAGTACAAGTATAAGTTGAATGTGCGATTATTGCACATGCTCATTTAAGTATTCTATTTTCACTCTTGATGACGTCAGTCGCTGCATGGTGTAGTGGTAAAGTCGGCGACCAGCAATTCCAGGGTCCCAGGTTCGACTCCGTCCTCGGTTCCCCGCCAAATCGTTATCTCACGGTTGTATCTGCCATTCGAGGCTAATATTGTGGTATAAAGAACGTTATGAGATACATATATTTGGCGAGATGCAGTCTCTGCGTAGCACGTACTTCATGATACGACGAAAGAACAAGTAATTATGTAGCTTAGTCGCTTATAGCTGTAAAATTGCTTCAGTCATGGTACATGTATCTCTTGAATAATCGCCCAATATTCTATCATACCTCTACCATCTACTATTTGTTAAATTTGATCACCGTTTTAGTTTTTATGGAACCAGTCCCGCTGGTAGCATTTGTTGTGAAACGAAAAAAAACGAAAGTAGTCATAGATATGCACTACAGATCGTGCGTTCAGTGCCCGCAAGCTCGCTTAAGATGCCGGTACGATTACATAGGGCACTGGCGAAATTCGGCAGCATCATATCTCACGAATGGCTGATCATATTCATACATATACAAAATACATGAGGCTTTAGATGCTGTCTGTTATGCATTGTTTTGGAAAATGTTTAGTAGTTGTTTTCAGTATTACAAATTTAAAGCTAGATTCTCGTGAAGCTTTTGCTACTATCAGTAATAAAATTGGCTTCAAGGGGATGCTAGGGTGTGTTGAGCCACTTCGTCGATCATGACCAATATTTCCATGAGATGTGAGTTATGCGTACGAATCTTATAACTGTATTGAAAATATATAGATAATTAATTATATATAATTAACCTATATCGTGGTATACTCAACTAGGGCCAAAAGGCGATATGTAGCTTCATCTTTTATTTCTCAACTCGGATGCACGTGGAGGATAGTTGAGCAACCAGTTATGGAGAGTTGACCTCACGGTTTCCAACAGATTTGCAGATCATGAATCTCCAAGCGCAGTTACATGTACATAGAGAAAATGCTCTACAGGTTTGTACGTGTTATTGCCTATGGGATTTTTAGACTTGTGTCTAAATAAAACTTACTGGGTGTCATGTTTTACTACAATAAGGAAAAACTAAGTAAAAGCAAGTCTTCCTAATTAGTACAAATCATGAAAAACTGAGATTTATTTTCAATAAGTTTTTACTACGCACAGCCTGAATGATCGGGTCTACTTAAATTATTTAACTAGCAAATGGGAGAGTAAAAGCAAGTGTTTTAAAAAATGCAGCAATGATTCAGAATATCTGTGCCTGTTATATTGGTATTAGTTATTCCAAAACTGGGTTTGTTATCGCAATAAACATTCCAACAGGTGTAGCAGAAGGGTATGTACATGTACCTTATGTAAGCATGCAGTTGTACAGGTACGTACAAAACGAGAATTTCGATCAAACGCTTCTCACAATCTGAAATACCNCGACCAGCAATTCCAGGGTCCCGGGTTCGACTCCGTCCTCGGTTCCCCGCCAAATCGCTATCTCACGGTTGTATCTGCCATTCGAGGCTAATATTGTGGTATAAAGAACGTTATGAGATACATATATTTGGCGAGATGCAGTCTCTGCGTAGCACGTACTTCATGATACGACGAAAGAACAAGTAATTATGTAACTTAGTCGCTTATAGCTGTAAAATTGCTTCAGTCATGTACATGTATCTCTTGAATAATCGCCCAATATTCTATCATACCTCTACATGTACCATCTACTATTTGTTAAATTTGATCACCGTTTTAGTTTTTATGGAACCAGTCCCGCTGGTAGCATTTGTTGTGAAACGAAAAAAAAATGAAAGTAGTCATAGATATGGACTACAGATCGTGTGTTCAGTGCCCGCAAGCTCGCTTAAGATGCCGGAACGATTACATAGGGCACTGGCGAAATTCGGCAGCATCATATCTCACGAATGGCTGATCAGATTCATACATATACAAAATACACGAGGCTTTAGATGCTGTCTTTTATGCATTGTTTTGGAAAATGTTTAGTAGTTGTTTTCAGTATTACAAATTTAAAGCTAGATTCTCGTGAAGCTTTTGCTACTATCGGTAATAAAATTGACTTCAAGGGGAGGCTAGGGTGTGTTGAGTCACTTCGTCGTTCATGACCAATATTTCCATGAGTTGTGAGTTATGCGTACGAATCTTATAACTGTATTGAAAATATATAGATAATTAATTATAGATAATTAACCTACATCGTGGTATACTCAACTAGGGCCAAAAGGCGATATGTAGCTTCATCTTTTATTTCTCAACTCGGATGCATGTGGAGGATAGTTGAGCAACCAGTTATGGAGAGTTGACCTCACGGTTTCCAACAGATTTGCAGATCATGAATCTCCAAGCGCAGTTACATAGAGAAAATGCTCTACAGGTTTGTACAGTACGTGTTATTGCCTATGGGATTTTTAGACTTGTGTCTAAATAAAACTTACTGGGTGTCATGTTTTACTACAATAAGGAAAAACTAAGTAAAAGCAAGTCTTCCTAATTAGTGCAAATCATGAAAAACAGATTTATTTTCAATAAGTTTTTACTACGCACAGCCTGAATGATCGGGTCAACTTAAATTATTTAACTAGCAAATGGGAGAGTAAAAGCAAGTGTTTTAAAAAATGCAGCAATGATTCAGAATATCTGTGCCTGTTATATTGGTATTAGTTATTCCAAAACTGGGTTTGTTATCGCAATAAACATTCCAACAGGTGTAGCAGAAGGGTATGTACATGTACCTTATGTAAGCATGCAGTTGTACAGGTACGTACAAAACGAGAATTTCGAACAAACGCTCCTCACAATCTGAAATACCGAACAAATGCTTCTCTCAACCGGCTGCAATGTCTCAGTGTTAGAGCACTTCCACATACCGAGTTTAAATTGTACCATCTACTGATCCAAAAATGACGTCATCAAGTACTGGTAATTAACCCTTTGCATTAGGAGAACTTCGGTTTAACGAAGCTTCGCCTAAACTTCGTTTACCTTTCCCACTAGACAGCGATGTCGAAGTTATCGCTGGATGGCGATTCAGAACACGAGTCAGCGCGATTCATTGGTACTCCCCAAACGAATATTGTGTGATGGATTGGAGGCTGACTGAAAAAATGGTCTCCGCCATTTGACCAGTGTTTATGAAAATGGTCACTGTAATTCTTTATCAGATTTATATTCTTTTGTATGAGTGCTCTATTGAAAGCACCTCGACGATACTACAACAACAAAGAATATGTTTTGTGATCGTAGAGTATTGTTGCCGTGACATCTACCGATGACTTGTGGAAGTTTCGCCGACATTTCCTCAGTGCTAGGCCTACACGGAAACTTCGCGTTTACATACTACTATTTTCAGTCTTGCCCAGCTTCTTATTGGCTAAGGAGCAACCTATTGGATGGCACTGTTACATGCCTACAACATATAGTGCATGGCAACAATTACTTAAACGTCTGTCCGTTTTCTTAAAGACTGGCAGACTTGAAAACTTCCTTCACGAAGAATAACGGGGGTCTCGTGCTTTAGCTGAGGTGTTTTGTGCAATGTGCCCAATCACGAGGCCTGCGCACGTCTGATGCACAGCAACTGACATCAGGCCACCTGCACTGTTTTCGTGTGATTTGCTATTTCTAGTGAAGTTTCGCTTGTAGATTAAAATACCGGAGTTACATTTTCCTACTTACCAAACTTCGCTAATAGTGAAGTGGCTCAACTTGCCCAAGTCTCCCCTACATGTAAAACTGTCCGCTTAATTTTGGAACACCTGATACAGTGTATGCCTATATAGGATGTCCATTATTAAGCACAGGGTTTTGGGCTCCAATACTGTGTCCAGGGTTGTTGGCTATCACGCCATCTAACGTTGTCAATACTAGTAGGAAGACAAAGGTAATGTCGTGAGTATACGCACTGCCTTCATGTTGACTGCAACATTAGAAACAGAAACAGTGATAACATACATTGCGTACAGGTTTATTATAAGCCGTTGCAAAAACGCAGAATGAGTCGCATAAAAATATAACGAAATTAACTCCACTACACCTAAGGTTACATATTTCAGTCAGTTCGCATACAACACACGTGTAATATATGTACTTACGATTTAACACAAAAAGCAAACAAAGACTAATATNCCCTCCCCGTGAAATGAATTTTTCTAAGCGTTTGTTTGAGCCAATACAGTATACAGCTTTCCACCAAGGCTAGGTGATGCAAGACATTATTATTTGTTCTTTGTTGCATTATAGTAACTGGTCTTGGCTAATTATCATTTTATGGCCTGGTCATCCATTCAGCCCAAAGTAGTTCCAGAGGTGGCTTATCAGCCAATTATTCACGCATGCTGACTCACAATAGAAGCCTGATGAGAGTGAAGGTGGATAAATGCGGTGTTCCTACAGTTTCTTGTTTTAGTGGATGTGCTCACGACATGTCAGGTTCACCCCAATGCAACGTGGACCAGGAATTTCAGGTTTTCAAAAGGAAAGAATTGAATATCTTTAGTTGATGCATTTGCAACCTGCACAAAATGCAGCTTTCTTTTGAAAAATGTTGGTAATATGTATAAGAAATGCAGGTGCGGGGCGTGTGGTTTCAGTGTTTAGTCAACATGGCCAAGTATACACGATGCTGAATGAAAAAGTGGACTTTTGTAGTCACTTGGGTCAATATGGCTCAGTACCTGATTGTTCATTAATACAAAACGTTAATTGCATGACAACCTATATCAAAGAATAAAGGAACAAAATTGTCAGCGAAGACAAACGTCCATCTGTCAAGGGTAACTGTTTTACAATATTTTCAGGAGAGGAGAGAAATTTAATACTCCGTATGCTTGTTTTTGAATGGTGTCCTAAACGTGGAGTATTTTATAAATCGAGTTCAGGGTTGGTCTTCGATAAAACGTTTCTAACTTCTCGTCAACTAAAGAACGCTGTTACAATGAGCCTGAGAGAGAAATTTGTTGGCGTCCGGCGATGTAACTACTTCATTGGCTATCGAAGGTAATCAGCTATACGCTTGGCTCGCCAGCCTTCTGTGAGGACTTCATCAAGTCAGGTAACTGCCTCAGCTACACAGCGCAATGTGGCACATCTGTCTACTTCGAGTTAGCAGTAGTTGAGCTGACAGCTCATGTTAACGCGGGAAAATTCGAGAGTTGAATCAACGTGGGTTGGTCATTTCGACTAGACATGAGCTGTCACTTGAGGCCGACACACGAGCACGTAGTTCTCCATTGTCAGTGGCCCAGAAGCGGATCTACAGGGGGGTTCAGGGGGTTTAAACCCCCCCCTCGGGACAGGATCAAAAATAAAAACTGGAAAAAAATCGCCAGAAAAACGAAATTAGCTACTAAAAATCCCCAAAAATCTTACACAGGAGGAGGGAAACCCTCTCGCGACCTTCCTTCTCCTCGGCCGCTACGCGCCTCGGATTCTTTCGAATCCTAACCCCCCCCCCTTACTGAAATCGTAGATCTGCCACTGTGGCCCTGAAAGAATTCCAACAAGTGAAACATTCACCTCACCAACTTGTGAGGCAAAATCCTCACGGTTCCGTTTACCGCAGACTTGTAAGGTACATGTACTGTATGAGCCGGAGCTCACCAGCGTTCGAATCGCGCAGCACTGCGTCTGCGGTGGACCTTAATCCTCACGACTAGACATGCGAGCGAGGTGAACTAAGTGCTTGGTTGGTCACTTTCGGCTGCGAAGGAAAATTAGTTACTGTATCACCTGACAACAAATCATCTCTCGCTCATTGTAAATGCGTGCACTGTATGCGCTGATTACTGTGAACGTAGCTTAAAGTCGGTGAGCATTTTGCTTCACTGTTTGGGTAGTCTGAACTATTGTTCACTCTAGACACACAGGTGAGCTCGCAGTTCTCTGTCTTCGCTGACCTTAAATCACCACTCACATTGGATTCTGATAAGCTTGGAAACAGCAATGCTGCTGCAAACAATGATAAGTCACCCCCAAACTAAATGCGGAAGTTGATTGTAGACACTCGTTTAAAAGCATGCAAGACAAATGCAAATCTTTAAGATAAAAGTAATCAATGAGGGAACGTTAGACTTCAACAACCTCGGAAGGGGACACTGGTCTGGTATCAGATGGACAAAAATCTGATCCAACGGTTGAAGGCCGTGACAAGTCAGAACCACCACTCGCATTACGGTATTGCGACAAAACAGGGTCGCCTTGGAAATCTTGAGGGTTGCTGCATATCACCACGAGTCCACTGAAAGAATTAGTTCATAGGGTTAATTGCACTGCGAAGAGGCATATAAGCTCCATTCTTACAACTTTCATCAATAAATAATGTGACTGTATATCGGACGGTTTTAGAAAAGCGCTTTAAAATTTAGGATGTTTTCTTAAAATACCTGACCATACAATTTGCATACTTCATCTTACCTCTTTTTGGATTTTGCCACGCCACAAGCAGCTGCTGTCACAACAATAACTACCAACACAGCGCATGCGCCCGATATCAGACCGATATTCGTCGGGGACAATTCCTCTCTCATCAACTCCACTGCTTCCGTTGTTTCCACGGGTGGAGTTGAATGCATAGAATTCTCTGTACTTGTGACCTCACTTTGAACTGAGGAGTCAGTGGTTGTTGGTACGGCAGTGGTGAATGTGCATCCATACGCTGCCAAATATTATCATGACATTAGGTCAATCTAATCATTGAAAAGACGCAGACGTGTAGAAAAAATAACATGTCGACGTCTAAATATTAATTCTGAAACAAATTTCCAGCAATGCTTAGCCACCACGATCAGATTTGTAAAAATCTGGTCTTTATGACCAGCATTGTTGGAAGTTCATTTCATGCAGTCAACGTCTTATCGCCGTTTCTGTGTGAGGTGTGGTGTTTCATTTGCAGTTGAAGGTGTGGAGAAAGGGAAACAAGGTTTGGAATTAAACTTACTAAATTTGTCTCTCGTCCAATTCTGACCCTGTATTTGAGAAGAACAAATCTCGCAAGTGTTGACTGGATTTCGTGCGCCGTCCTTGAAGCATCGTCCATCGATCAAACAAGAGGAGCCCTTGAAAAGTAATCACCAAAGACCTAATTTCAAGCCATCACCACATGTGTTAGTGTTTTAACCGTGTTGATAAAGAAGCTTTCACCAGTACCCAAGGGATGACCCTGACGAAATACGGTAGACAAAAATTCTTAAAATCAGTACTTAGCACAATTTGGAGCCAAGTGACCCTCCGCCATTTTAGGTTTAGCGCGAAGACGCAAGAGAGATTCAATGCAGTGAAAAAACTTGGTACCTCTCAGTTGGCGGAGTACATGTAGGTCAATACTCCTGGCGAAAACCAACTGATGTTATACAGCACGATATATAAAATCGGCCATTATTTCCACTGGTAGTGGCAATAAAAACATTTATAAAATGTGGACACAAGTCTTGAAATTGGAACACAATTGGAATTCAGAAAATATATTTCTAGTTTTCCACCTGTCCAAGAGTTTCCGGCAATATTAGCCGACATTAGTTGCCTTGCACGGACAAGAAGCGATGGCTTAGTTCTAAGCATATTTGATGTAAGCAAAAACAGCATCATTTAATTGTGTATGCAATTAAAGCTATAAGGAACATTTTCATTGCAGCAAATTTATGTTGATATAAGCTACTAGCTGAACACCGTCGGAGAACACAGCTCAGATGAAGGTTGAACATATTATGTCTACAGGCCTTGAGTACCTGAATATTGGCGAGATTAAGAAATTAAAGATTACCGTGTCATGCTTCTGATACTAAAATATTTCGTAACTCCGCCGTTTTTTCAACCAAACTGCGTAATACCCAAGTCATTGAAAAGCCCTTTATCGGTTTTTGATTCATCATTTCACATACCTGACTGGCTTAAAATGTTTTTAATTCTAAAATGTGTCACTATCATGAGAAAAATAACTGAGCGTAAAATAGTATCGTAAATAGAAAATGATCCAGAGAGGTTATAAAGTGACTGGTTAAGCCAATGAGGAAATAATTTCAAAGATTCAAACGATTTCTGCCCTCCGTATATAAAAATATTGGTTTTTAGCGTGTGGATCCGTCATACTTGCTGTTGATAATTTAGTCAGGCATTCATTCAAAATTATACACCTTTATACATGTATATTATAATTAATTGGCCTTTTGGTGCCGAATGATTCAGTTATACAGGGAAATTCAAAATGCAGTGACATTTACGAAAAATGCGATAAACTTCATGTACTCAAAGTATGTGACTAAAATTTGCAGATAAATTTTTTCTAAGAGATAAAAAATGGGCCAACATCAATCACGCAACATTGAAATGTACTGTGTGTGGATAGCTGATTACAATTGCTGCAGTGTAGGACTTTTCATAAAAGCTCAGAAATAAACTCTTTTCTTCAGAAAGTAAAAGTTAGTGATCCTAATACAGGTAATGAATGTTGCCATAATCATTAGAGACATTGGAACATATTTTTACAATTGTATATCGGTTTCGAATCTTTGCACAATAGCCAATACGTTTTACTCATTATCATGTACAGCAGCAGCGTGAAAACACTGTAGGCTACATGTAGTATTAAATAAGAGCTAAAATTGTAAAACGAAGTACAGGATAAAGCACCATCTGGTGGCAATCTGAGAAATTGAACTAAGGAACAAATAGAACATTGAGAAATCGCAGTACGTATCTCAGTGGATGTCTCCGTTTTCATATAATTATCCAGAAACTTGATTGATATCAAGACAAATGGAAAGAAAAACAAAATCGTCACAAGGAGATTCAGAAATAGTCTGATTTGATCCAAAATCCACATAACCATAGACCCAATAAAACTGCCGTAGGATGATGTCACAGCAGTTATAACCGTCGTCATCAGCCATGTATTTCCAGGGTAAACACACATGCCGGGTTTCACAATGACCCTTAAAAAGGTTAAGCCGATAGTTAGGTTGACGACAACAATGAACCAAAAATATTAAAAAGGCCACTGGGTGGCGCGCATGTAAAATCAAACAGAAAAGGGGAAGGTGATAGTGTCTCCTCAATAGAAAAATAATTTCCAAAAGTTCATGGAACTCAGAAGATACGGAGATAAACGTAAAAATACATAAAAACTGTAACTATTGGGTACTTGTACATCAATAGTAAGATACGTTCTAAAGACGTCATTTTCATAGAAGAAGTAGAGCAGACCGGCTAGCCAAACCTTCGATTTTCTGTATCGCTCGTATTGTTCATGTATGAAGCCTACATTTTAAGGCCCATTTTGTTTTGATGGGTTGCCTAATTTTGACATTAAGACAACTAAACAAGAAAAAATGAAGGTTCAACATGTCGTCGCTGATTGTAACTGAGCAGAACATTTGACGGATTTGCATCTCCCGGTGAATAACAGAATCCTGCAATAAGAGCAACGCGGAGCGTTGAAATGCGCCCACGAATGCCCTGCAAACGGTGTGCTTCTGCGGTGTTTATTTGTATCATAAAAATGGCCACTAAAGAGTGCAAAATATTTTGAATCCATCAAAAAACTAGAAAATGTCACCGTTTTTTTTTAACAGAAAGCTATTTACCACATTTCATGAAAATCCGTCAAGAAACTTTAGCAAAATAGAAAAAATGAAATTGCCACTAGGGGACAAAGTTCATCGGATCCGTCTGAAAGTTGCCGTCTTCTGTTGTCAATGTCATATCAATACACTTGCTAAATTTAATAAACATTTTGCAGAGGGCTTAGGAGATACAGGAGGCGCCACAAAAATTGAAGCCGGAAAATCATCGTCAACCGTCCTCTTCACACTAATAAGATATGAGCCAATTTTCACAATCATCCTAAGAGTGGTTTGGTTGACAGAGGGCAGGCGGCAAAAACAGACTAGAAAACAGAAAAAAATGGCTTAAAATATGTCGAATCCATCTGAAAACCGGAAAATGTCACTGTTTCTCTGAAAGAAAACTATTTAACAAATTTCATGAAAATTCGTCGAGCAACTTCAGAGAAACAGAGGAAAACAGAAAAAAATTATATTGCCTTTAGAGGGAAGTGCTAGTCGGACCCGCTAGAAAGTCGTCGTCTTCCGTTGTTAACTTTATGTAAACACATTTGCTACATTTAACAACGATCCTGTAGAGCGTTTATAAGATACAGCCATGGAAGCAAAAACAAACAAAACTGCCACTAGGAGGCACCACAGTAGTCAAAGTCATCGGAAAATCATCGTCAACCGTCCTCTTCATAATAAGAACATACATGCCAATTTTCACAATCATCCTTAGAGTGGTTCAGTTGATGGAGGGACGGACGCCAAACAAAGAGACGCAAAAACAGGTGGCGCAAAATACCTTGAATTCATCCGAAAACGGGAGGATAGCGACACCTCATAAATAGATGCCTATGTGCCAAATTTCATAGAAATCCATTGAAGACCGTTGAAGATACAGAGAAAAACGTAAAATTAATAAAAATTGCCACTAGGGGGCACACCTGTAGTCCGATCTGTCCGAAAGTCCACGCCGTCCGTTGCATGTAAACGCATTTGCTACATTTAATAAAGATCATGTAGGGCATTTAGGAGATACAGCCATGGGCGCAAAAACAAACAAAACTGCCACTACGTGGCGCCACAGTAGTCGAAGTCGTCGGAAAATCATCGTCAACCCTCGTCCTCATAGTAAGAACATACATGCCAATTTTTGCAATCATCCTTAGAGTGATTTTGTTGACAGAGGTGCGGACGCCAAACAACGGACTCGAAAATAGTAAAAATAGCCACTACATGGCGCAAAATGCCTCGAATCCGTCCGAAAGCAAGAGAATACCGTCAACTCATTAATAGATGCTTATGTGCCAAATTTAATGAAAGTCGGTTGAGGACCTTTGAAGATACAGAGGCAAACGCAAAAAACTAAATTTGCCACTAGGGGGCACAGCAGTCTTTGGGTCGGTCCAAAATTCGTCGCCGTCTGTCGTCAACCCCATAGGAACGTACCTGCCAAATTTCAATGAGATCCTGTAAGGGGTTTAGGAGATACAGCCGCGGACGCCCAGACAGAGATGACGGCATTATGCACCCACATATAAATATGTGGGCACATAATTAAGCACGTGTTGTTCTGAAAATAGACGTTAGTGATTAAGATTTCGACAGTCGTGATTCAAAGTAGATTAATAACATAAAATTAATGGGTTGTGAAAGAAGTCAATAATCTTCCTCGCTTACGATCGGACGTTCGTTTAGATAGAATACTTTTCTAATCGGTGCAATCCTTTGTATAAAACTGTGGTTCTTTTCCCATAAAAAGCATTTCACTTTGGATAAATTCAGTTTTTCTCAAACTTCGTTTCTCGTGAGGTGGGTGCTATTTCTCTCAAGCACTTACAGTTGTGTGCGATTTCTTTGAGTCCACTTCGAATTACTCCACACTTGGAAGGTGCTTTATCTGCTACAAGTAGCCTACTACCAGTGTCATCACCAGCACAAACTGACCGCCAAGTCAAACGGTGAACATGGAGGAATGGTGAACAGGCATTGTAGCTTGAATAGGAGTATCCTGGCTCTACATTACGTATTTCACTAAACAATTTCGCAAAACAATCATTTTGGCTGCATGAACAAGTGCTGTTGTTTTGGTTAAAAAGGAATTCAAAGCGATTTTCATTTATGTATACTGGGAATAGTTGCCAATGCCATTAGGTGAACAGAGCTTAGGTGCGTTTGCTTATTATTAGAAACTGTCGAACAAAAAATTCTTTGTGGGGAACGACATTTGTAAGGTTGGTAGATCTTTCATTTGATTTGGTGATGTTATTTTTTTCTGTTTTTGGCTTTCAAACTTACCGACTGCCTTAATTGCAAAAAAAAAAACAGGGAAAAGCCAGCCGAGCTCTCGGCTCAATTCAAGCACGCGGCTATTAAACATCACTGCTGAAACGAAATAGTTGCTGCAACACCACTTGCATGACAATTAAAGCTAAAAATCAATCGCAGTCCGCCATTTTTCCACGATGTTTTACAGCCAACCAATGATTGCTGAGGTGACATCAACCAATGCTAAAGCGCGTTCCACTGCGTGATACATGCGTGCTGGCTCGGCACGTAGGGTAGGCCTACCAGCGAGTCAATCCCATCAGTCAAGTACTTCTTAAGAGAAAGACACATAATGCCAATTTTTAGAAAGATCCAAAATATTTGAAAAATGGAAAACGACAGCGACTAGTGACTCCATTATCCCTTATCAAAGAGGAGTTCCTGGAGAAATAAAGTACCACATTTCCCAAAGACTGTCATCTCGATTGCTTTGTGTTATGAGCACGTGCCCAAGTGCACTTAAGGCCATTTACATGTACATGTACATTGTATTAACAGTATATACATTTAAGACTGGCACCAAGCGGAAGAGTAAGTTACATGTCTCTTAAATGTTCTATCCTCTATATGTTCCGCTGTGTTTGTTTTCTCGACTGTCTCTGTCTCGGGTCATACATGTAGACCTAATACGGTCGCCAGAGTTTCGGCACCCTGATGTTTACACGATTGTACGGAAGGCACATGACTCGCCTCAATCTTACGCGCCCTTATGACATAGTTATTGAACACCTATACCATTACCTCGCTGGTTCCCTGCGTGCCGCTAGATGGTAGCCAGCAGGCAGGCATCATTTTATTTTCCTCGGGAATTGTTTTTAATACCCGACGTTTCTGATTGGCTGGTCGAATTCTCAACAGGTAGCGTTTGCGCAAACAAATACGCATGACTGACAGAGGATGCAAATGTGGTCTGTGGTATAGACAAATCGGTGCTTAAAATTCATGTCCAAGAAATGTGAATCCCAGAAAATTGTGGTTGCGCCTTTTCGGAGTTCATCTTTCAACTGTCGCTGAGAAATGAAATAGTTGCTGCTACGTCACTTGCATGACAAGACCAAAAATCGTTCATAGTCCGCCATTTTCTCACTGTGTTGTAAAGCTTACCAATGGCTAAAGAGGTTACATTGTACATCAACCGGTGATAACGCGAACGTGCTGGCTGCATGGTAACTGCGTGTGATCTCTACTCGCAGGGTACCATCGAATACCATTACATGCAGGCCTACGTCTTATGTGATTTAGTTAAATTATGGCAAAGTGTGAAAAGCTATAAATTACTTCCATGATTTAAATGCATTTGTTGTTCGAGCACAAAACAGTGGGCGTTTGAAGGTCATCCATCAAAAAAAAAATCCCAAAAGTATCATAAACTCTATCCAAACCGCGTTATATGTCCAGTGTATTTCAGTCCCGATCGCCATCGCCACCGGTCATTATCCTTGTTAATGCAATTCAGCCATCGCCGTCATTTTTAGTTGCAGACGTACATGGATAACAGGATGCAGTAATTATCCATGTTTTTGGCATATTTTTAAATGTGTAATGTGTACTCACGTATTTGGGCGTCCAGCGATATTCGTCTGTTGTCACCGAACACTGTTCGCAGGCGTTGGCTGGATTTGCTTCAACAGGGGAATAGCAGAAACCTCCAATCAAGCACGATTTGTTCTGAAAAGAAAAACACAATGTAATTGTATTTAGGTAAATGATTGGACCCTTGCTTACAAACACCGTGTACGTACATCACTCGGAGTAAAAAAATCATTGTGGGAACGCACACGGTTAAAAAAACTGTTTGTCAAACTCTGACCCGATTGTCTCATGGCTACTGTTGACCGTACATGTAAGGCTCCCAACAGCATTTTGGGAGTCTGGTGATCTTTACTTCTTATAATTGCTATTGATGGATTGACATGGGCCCCTACACATGTATATCCACTGCTACAACATTTTTCTTTCACTTATACAGTCATTTATTTGCTTTTGCCTTTTGCTATTTTATAGTTGACGAAACGAGTCCGTTATTGTCAAGTTTCACTGCTGACAGTTGCGACTAATTTGGCGAGATTCCTAGGACTCTGTAAAGCTTAAAGAAGACCAGTTTTAATTGATCACGAATTCACGGCCTACAATTCCTTTCAACATATAATGGTTGTTTTTCAAATTAAATTAAAGCATTTAAAATTCAATGTTACGCCTTGCTAAGAAAACGAAGTAAAAATTCGAACCTCGAGAAAATGACATCATTATGTGACAGATAAGGCTACACATTCAGGAGTATCCAGGAAGTGCGCCCTTCGGGCACGACAAAAACCCTGTCGGCGGACGTTTTAAGTAGAACGTGAACATTTTTATTAGTTAGAAAATCGTTTTTGCCCCGCCCTCTTACGACACCCTATTGATTTGCATGTGATCGAATACAGATGGAACCTACCTTTTTAACACAGAAGCCTGACGCATTGCAGGAAATGCAGAGAGAATCGTAAGAGACGAACAAAACCTTCTGACTCACTGCTACGCCATCGTTACTGACCCCAATATAGTAACCTGTAACCGGGATTCCGACAGAAGCTTTCTCGTCGATGCGGCGGCGTACGCGTGATTTGGGCAGCGGGCAAAAAACTTCGTTAAAAGTTTCAAACTCTCCTTTTGTCAAAGCCTTTTCACCAGTGACGTTAATGGTTCCCTTTAATTTAATCTTGAAAATGAAGCAGATGAATATGAATTTTACATCCCGATTAATGGAATAATATCTCTTGATAACACAGAATGAATCTGAAGAAAGGTCGCAAAAAATGACTGAAATTCCTCTACTCTGCCTGCTTTAGGCTAAAAATAACTTCTTTGATTAATACAACCAAGGTACTCAATTTAAGCCTTAACTAAACTGACGAAGCCTTCAGATTCGTGTGGAAATGCAAAGTGGTGCAAATGACAAACTAGACACACCATGACATATTGGACTCTGCGCGTGCGTTTTACTGGAATAGTTATGGGAAGTTATTGACAACAACCCATTACCAACATGAAAAGTAATTCTATAAAACTGTAGGAGAAATTACATGTCGATAATATGATTACCTTTGCACTAATTTACCCTTGACGATGCATTGTGAGCCCTTACGAGGGAAGGAAAGTAAACTCGAAGAAGAGTGTGGATAGTGCAAAGAATCACAAATGTCTTACTTTAAGCATTTTAGAATAAAAAGTGAATGAGGTAGTCAAATATTCAGAATAAAAGTTCACCTAATGGCCCCATGGTTGTACCTAATGACCTGAAAACTTAAAATTCAAATTCAATTGCATTTTCTAAACAGATATGTAAAGTTTCTCGCTCAAAATCTTAATTTGCTTTCAATGACCTTTGATATACTGTTTCTAAATGGTTGGCTCTGTTGCTTAGTACAGTACCCTATTTGACTGGCATAAAGGTTTATACCAGTGTGCTCAAATTGAAAAGAGTTCCTTGAAAAATGTAGGAGAAACAATCTTTTGAAAAGTAGATAATCTTTGCACTAAATGACCCTATCCAGTGCATTACAAGCCCTTTTAGTAGAATTACTGCAAAATCCATGAAAATTGTTTGTAATGCTAAGAATCACTGTTGTCTAAATGTGGTCTTATAAAATACGTGTTGAATAAAGAGATCAAAATTTCAGAAGAAAAATGCAATCCCCTCGACCCCCTCGAACCACGAACCTCTCGACCCATGACCTGTGGCAATAGAGGTATTATAGCTTTTTGCATATTTCATTATCTTTTTCATCGCTGGGCGATTTTCCCACAAGACACGCGAGTCTGCTCCAGCTCAAGTCTGGTGATTAAAAACAGAAAGTGACGTGAGAACGTGATCTGAAATAGCGCTTGACGAACACGCTATCGTTGCCACGAAAATAGTTCCACGAGCAGCTACCAATTGCCCAATTCTACTAAACTTAGAGAGCAAGTTGAGGTCAATGTACATAATTTCACATTTTCATAACTTGCTTTCTGCTTAATACTCGTTTACAATATACTCCATATAACGTTGAAATGCTTTTTTGTTGCCCCTTTTTTCAAACTGTATTTACTGATAATATAACAGTTTGTTTGTTTGCCGCACTCACCGTAAAAAGATTGAAGTTGCCATTCACTGAAGAGCAGACGAGACGATTGCAATCTGCCAGGAACGACATTTTAACGTTGGTAGCTCTGATTTGATTTGGTCGTTTTTTCTGTCTTTGGCCTTCAAACTTGCAAGTAAGCTCTTGTTTTATTTTCAGACTGAGTCGAGCTCTTGTATACTGAGTCGAGGGGGACGAGGTTTCAGAGGGACGCGGGGTGTGGGGGTCGAGGTTGTTCTAGAACTATCCCTGTATACACTGATTACAGTTCGACAATGAAAGTGTATATTTTACTGCAAAACAGCTTGCCTAAATAGTCATATATCTAAAATAGGTCTGATGGAGTGAAAGCTACCGAAAAATGAAGTGTAAATTTATGAAGTACGTATTTTGTGCATGGTGAATACTTACTTGCAGTAGGGGTGAGAACGCAACAGTTAATTATAAACAGCAAATTGAATCCCAACCATGATGCTGCCATTCCGCTTTAGAAGACAATGGTGACAATTTTGAACCGACCTTTGTGATTGGCTATCAGCGCATAACTGAGAGCCTGGCGGGATGGTAAATGAACGATGAGACTGAGAGTAAATATACCCTCAGTGGTAAGTCAATGGGGAAATCATATGTATAAAGTCTATACACCTCTTTCGGTGACGTGACTAAGTTTTGCACGCTTTTGTACCACGGAGGCACTGACCAGTTTGCGCTCCCAAAATATTAAAATCTAGGGGTAGACCAGGCTTGGGAGCATTTTAGTTGGGTATTGTATGGAGGCCAAATGAATGTGGTTTGTTTTTATTTGTGAACATGTTAAGAATGCAAAACGGTCACTTTCTCGGCTGTAGCTGCACTCTTCTTCAAGATGTTGACCCCCTGATGCAATTGTGCATTGCTGTGTAACAAATGAGAAATTGGCCGCGATTTCAGGTAGCCCTCATAAGTGGTGGACTTAGGGAAGGCAAGGGGGCCATGCCCCCCCCCCCATAAAATTCTATCAGATACCATCTCGGGTGCGCACAACCAGGGGGGGTCGGGGCAGTGAATAAACATTGCATAGGCCCTGAACAAACCCCGTTCACCGTTTTTTATATAGTCAACAGGTCCGCAAACCCAAAAATTCGAGGCCTCCGCATCTCCCCGAAATTCTGGTTATTCCTGTGCCCTGGCCCCCCTAAATCAAAATCCTGGATACGCCCCTAGGATTTGGCCTACTGCCCGTTTGAAATACATAACGAAATTCGTACAGAAAGTATTAGGAAGTATTGTAGCCCCTAACCGGCCAACCGAGGGGCTACGTGTTTCCTACTCGAAACCATGCTCGGTGAAGGATTAAACTCACGCTCCGTTGGTGACGACTTGTAAAGCCTTTTTTTCAATTTCTCCCAATTTAGTCCATAAATGGCCTATTTTGATGGAGTGAGACCGATTTCGTTAAATTGGCCTCATTATCTCTGTCATAGAATACTTTTTCGGCTGTCAACAAGAACTTCAAAACCATAAACGAGTAAAAAAAAAGAAAAACCTTCAGAATTTATCAGGGTTGGCCATTCCTAAAATTAAGAAATCGAATAGGCTATGGCTCAAATTGCCCGTGAACTGAGATGGTAACGGAAGTATAGGCCTAATCCTTTCAAGGTAAGGACACAAAACCTAATTCCATTCCCGTTTTTAACCAAACTTAATATGGTGAGCCACGTACAGCTTTAATTTTGGTCATTAAAACCCCAATGTTGGGAAAATTGGTAAGATATATACATGTATGCTTCTATCTTCTACAAAAAGGTGTCGCCTCCGTCTGCGACTACTGTTTCATTGTGTCTCACACGTGGTTGGATACATATTTTTGCCGGGCGTCATCTCGTGCCGTGCAAGGCCTCACATGCATATTTACCAAATGGCTGATGTGTGCCTTTTTAGTGTACTTTCGTCTCGTTTTCTCTGACTTTTTGTTTCTCTGAGGGGGACCTTTTTGCCCACTTCGCCAAATTGGTGCGCGCATGCTTAAACGGAAAATAAACCTTGTTTTAGCCTCAAATTTGAATTGATAACTCAAATTCTCGAGACTTGGACCACAAACCTAGTTTGTTAGTTAGTATTTGAGAAAAATACTATGTGATTAACGCTTTAGGGGATTAGATGTATGGCTGCGGAGCGAGTCCATCTACTTCGAATCAAAGTCACTGCCCCCCCCCCCTAAAATTCAACCAGATTCCATTTGGCAGTTCGGGGGTGCGAATGTCTGACTGCCAAAATCCTGGATAGTACTCTGCCCTGCCCCCCCCCCTAAATAAAAATCCTGGATCCGCCCGTGGCCCTCAAACAAGCCAGATTTGCAAAAAAATAGTTGGTGTGGCTGTACTTTTGGACCACATTTTTGGAAATTTGCTTTCGGAATCTTGTGTTGGCTTTAGTCGAGCATCGGCAGGAAAGTGGTGGTTTAGGGTTGAAAAGTGCCGATTTTGCATGTTTTTGCCCTTCTTTTTCTTAGTCTAGCTTGTTTTTTACTGGGAGTGAAAGGGTCAAAAATACAGTGTAAAATAGAGAATAAATTTCCTGTGTTCATCTGTAGGGCTTGAGATGTGAAATGACTCAAAACTTGTCTTTGTTTGCTTGCATAGACAGAGTGAAGAAAGGGAGAAGAGTCCATTGAGGTGTGTTGTGATAGGTGAACTCCTGTGAGAACTGTTCTGTGCCTCACACGAGGCAAGACAGTGTGAATTAGCATTTTGTTGCCATTCTGCGTACTGAGTTAATCTTGTTAAATTTAGTGTAGGATTTGGTGGTGGGGCTAGGGAGCCATGCCCCCCTAAAATCCTTCCAGATACCATTTGAAAGTTCGTGGTGTGAGTTGCTGAGTGGCATACGCGCGCACCCAGGCCAGGGGCTTGGGGGGGCTAACGCACAATGCGTTTGCCTTGAACAAACACCATTTACCGTTTTTTTATTATTCATATTTTTTAGTAACAAGGTCCACAAACCCAACAATTCGAGACCCCTGCATCCCTATATTTTAGGCTGTCCCCCTAACTCAAAATCCTTGATCCGACCCTGGAATTGTTCGGGTTTTTACCTGACACATCCAGTTGATGGCTTGTAATAAGACACAAATGTGTATATTCGAGACAAGTAAGAAGCGATAAGAAAAATTCCTTTGAACGTTGAGTTGTGCCCGATCGAGCTGACTGGTTGGGTAGACGATACAGTATGACGTGGCCGTAATTAAAGGTGATATGCCTCATTAAAACCGTAGATATTCATATTTGGAGCAAACACCACCTTCTGACCTCATGGAAAACTGTGCGGGCAAGTATAATGAGGAAAAGAAACAATTTGTAAATAAATTGCAGTTTTGAAAAACACATACATGCAACTGATACACTGAAAAACATGAGCAAACAGTAAAAACTTTGCCTTATTTTATTAGAGTAACGACGACATATTACTCATTTACAAATACATAGTGTTGCAAAACGAGACTTTTTCGATATTGTAACGGTAACTGGCTCTCGGATGGTTTCCAGCACACCGGAAGACCCCACTGGGGTTGTTGTGCATGCTCCAAATTTAATGAGACATAGCATCTGTAAATACCCTGACAATTATGCTTACCGGATCGAGAAGCCATGATATTATACAAAGGCCTACAAAGCTACACATATTTTAATGCAGCTGTGTTCAAACTACTTTGTCTCAAAACTGATCTGACACAAGTTACGTGGCACTTTTTATTTGTCAAAAATTGGCAAAAGTTTTGAGGAAGTTAAATAAACATATAGTTATTTCAAAGATCGTCTTTATTAGAATGAAGAGGATCTGTAAATAAACAAAAGCAGGTCTTAGTCTAACGATATGATAAAGTTCTATAGATGAAATACGGCTTACAATAGTCTTATTTACCAATAAAAGAGTCCGACAGCACAATCGTGGGTTGGAGCGAGTAGCGGAAGTACGTCCTATAGGGACACCTATCGTTCGCCGAACAAAGTATTCTCTACCTCCCCCCAGTTATTTGTGGGGGGTACACAAATGACTAAATAAATGTCGGAAGGTAACGGTGTCCTAGTCCGTGACAAAGTCAGTTAACCAAGACGGCCGTTGGCGAGTCCTGATCGAACGCCTGGGGGCGGGGGTCGGTGGTGGCGGGTCAGCAGGGCGATTACAAGCATCATCACGCGGAGGCACGAG